>CM041644.1:3992190-4108347 GCA_023333625.1 Bothriochloa decipiens
CGTCGCCGGGCCGTGCGCCGCCGCCGCTCGCCCGCCAGGCCGCGCGCCGCCACCGCTCGCCGCCGCTCGCCGTCGGGCAGCCCGCCCCGCCCGGCCGTCCTCCCGCATGCAGGCCGCCCACCCCGGTCGTCCCTGCTCCGACCGATTCCCTACACTTGAACAAGAAGGAGAAGGGAGAAGGAGAAGGGAGGAGGGAAGGAGAAGGAGAAGGGAGGAGGAGAAGAGGAAGGAGTTCATCGACCGTCCATGTTCGTCCACCGATCGTCGCTGCCCATCGAGAGTTCGTCCACGAAGTTGTCCTCGTTCATCGCCGGAGAAGAAGGTAAAGGCTCTGGGTGTTCCCCATGGTGTCATTTATGTGTTGGCGGCCTTCGTGTCGGAATTATGGATGTGTGGGCCATCGTGTCCTTAATGTGGACGTCGGCCATCGTGTCGGCTTTTTTTGCAGGTTTTGGAAACCTCCCCGTACAGGGGAGGTTCTGCCGAATTTTTCATCTTATAGTGATGTGTTTCTTCTTTTGCAGCACAGGACCTGTCGGAGGCGAATTGGTGCACCTAGGCAATCCTAGGTATAAATAACCTCTCTTTCCGTATGTTTGTCGTAGCCCGCACATAACCCACTTAGGCGTCTCCCGTCCGAAAGAGATACGGTCGGAGGTATGCAGGTCTTTGCATATCTGCGACCGTATCTGTTTCGGACTGTCCATGTTTTTTGGACAACCCACGGATGCGTAGATGAGTTAGCTTCCATGTTCTGCTCCCGTCTGAGTCGGAGTTTCAGCAGGACCTCCCCGTTATTCTCTGGATACACACTCTCCCTGCGGGGACGTGTATCGGGAGAACAACGGGGAGGTGCTGCCGAAATTCTGACTCATACAGGAGCAAAGCATGGAAGCTAACCCATCTACGCATCCACGGGTGGGATTAAGACCTATCCTTCACCTATTAGATGGGAGGAACGCCGTGTAGATGCAATTCCCGGTTTATTACTCGCTTACGCATGTGTATGACAGAGGATGGATAACCATGAGTGGATGTACATGGGCTTCACAGCTAAGAGGAAGAGAGATGAATGGGTTAGGGGGACCAATAATTTCCTAGAGCAAGCATTTGACCCGGCTGCTAAAGGGTCGATTCGGATGCCATGTCCCTGTAGCTAGTGTAAGAACTCAAAAAGAAAAATAAAGAAAGATGTCATCAGAGATCTTTTCAAGAATGGATTTGTGGCAAACTACAAGAGATGTATCTTTCATGGTGAAGGGGGCCGTATTAGAGAGGAAGAGGTGAGAGCATGCCTTGAGGTGTATGATGGAGATGCCAGGATGGCCGATATGGTGGTAGACTATAACGAGGCACGTGGCAATGAAGGATTGATAGAGGAGGATCCAGAGGAAACCGCAAAGGCATTCTACGAAATGATGTCTTCGGCACAGAAGGCCCTTCACAAGAAGACAAAAATGTCACAACCGGATGCCATTGGACGCCTAATAGCGTTGAAGTCAAAGTTGAGCCTAAGTCGAGACAGCTTCGATTACATGTTGGCAGTTTTTGGCACAATGCTTTCGAAGGGTCACATGCTGCCGAATAACACGTACGAGTCACAGAAGCTCCTTCGTGCACTTAAGATGTTGTATGAGTCAATCCATGCTTGTCTTAATGGGTGCATCCTATTCAGGGAAGACCTTGAGGAAGCAACGCACTGTCCAAAGTGCAAAGCCTCTAGGTATGTGGAGGTACACGGTAGTGATGGCACGAAGAAACAGTCTAAGATCCCCGAGAAGGTCCTACGGTACCTTCCTATCATACCGAGGCTCCAACAGATGTACATGATAGAGGAGTTCGCGAAACAGATGAGATGGCACAAGGATGGCAAAAGATACAGTGACAAGATGGTACACCCATCGAATGGTGACGCATGGAAGTACTTCGATAACTAGCATCCTGACAAAGCTATGGACGCTTGGAATGTACGTGTAGCAATGGCAACAGATGGGTTCAACCCGTATGAAATGATGGCGGCCCCGTACACTTGTTGGCCCGTGTTCGTGATTCCCATCAATATTCCCCCCAGCGTCATGTTTGAACCCAAGAACGTGTTCTTGTCGTTGATAATACCTGAACACCCAGGCAACAATATGGGCATGTTCATGCAGCCACTATGGGATGAATTGCAACATGCTTGGAAAAAGGGGTACTGACGTATGACCGAGCTACAAAGAAGAACTTCACAATGCATGTGTGGTATCAGTATTCAATGCATGACTTCCTAGCGTATGGCATATTCAGTGAGTGGTGTGTTCACGAGAAGTTTCCTTGCCCAGTATGCAAGGCATCTGTGATGTTCACCTGACTGAAGAAGGGTGGTAAGTTCTCTTCGTTTGACAAACATCGTCAATTCCTAAATGACGACCATGCGTTCAGACGAGACATCAAGCACTTTACGAAAGGTGTTCAAGTCGCCGACCCCATTCCTCAGATTATGAGCGGTGCCTAGGTCCTTGCCCAACTAGAGGCTCTCGAAATTGATGAAGACAATGGTGGTTTTAAGAAGTATGGTGTGGAACACATGTGGACCCATATATCAGGCTTGACTAGGCTCCCCTACTTCAAGGACCTTCTTCCGCACAACATCGATGTAATGCACACAGAAAAGAATATCGTCGAGGCACTTTGGGGTACACTCATGGACATAAAGGAGAAGTCAAAGGACAACGTTAAGGATAGACTGGACATGGAGGAGATCTGCAATAGGCCAAAGCTAGTGATGAAGACCCCTGCGCAAGGCAAGAGTTGAAAAGGGGCCTGACCAATTACATCCTAAAAAGGGACGATAGGAAGGAAGTGCTGTATTGGATCAAGATGTTAATATTCCCTGATGGGTATGTGACAAATCTGAGTAGGGGAGTGAACCCTAAGACTATGAAAGTCTTAGGGATGAAGAGTCATGACTTCCACATATGGATTGAGCGGCTCCTTCCTGTGATGACCCGTGGATACCTCCCCAAGCCAGTGTGGCGCGTTCTAGCAGAGTTGAGCTATTTCTTCCGTCAGCTTTGTGCTAGGGAGTTATCTCGGGAAGTGATTCGTGACCTGGAGCGTGTTGCACCTCTGTTGATCTGCAAGTTAGAGATGATCTTTTCACCGGCTTCTTCCTGCCGAGGCAGCATCTGATTCTGCACCTACCACGTGAGGCACGGCTGGGGGGTCCCGTGCAGGGCCGTTGGTGCTATCCAATCAAGAGGTGTCTAAAGATTCTTTGAAAAAATGTAGAAATAAAGCCAAAACTGAGGCTTCTGTGACAGAGGCATTCAGAGTGGAGGAGGTGTCGAACTTCACAACAATGTACTATACTGAGAACCTTCCCAACATTAACCCACCCCCTTGTTACAACGACGATGAGAGTGCATCGACCCTGAGCCTTTTCAAAGGGAAACTCGGAAGGGGAAGCGCATGTACCCCTAAGACGTTGCGACAACATGAGTTTCGCACTATCACGCTCTACGTGTTGTTGAACCTTGAAGAAGTGGCTCCTTATCGAATGTAAGTTCTCAATGAGCTAGTTACATACGCAGTCAATATCCTCCACCTATCGGCCCTACCCTCTTTGTCTCTTGTTTTTTAAAGAGTTTATTAAGGAACACTGGATAGGGAATAGGGCTCCTACCGACCAAGAAGAAGAATATCTTCTCCAAAATGACTCGCCCGATTTTATTTTCTGGTTTTGTACAAAGGTACCATCCAACTTACCTTGTTCTAACTTTGAGATTCCACTTTGCTCCTAGGAGCGAGTAATGTAATGATCTACCTGGCCTCATCTTGCAGGCATGCACGGATAGGACAATTAGTGGTGAATTGAAATAGGTTGCACAGGGCTTCACCCGTAGGGTCAAGAGTTTTACCGTTTATGATGTGAATGGCTATCGTTTTTGCACGAGAAGCTACGAGGAGAGGCGGCCCACCCGAAAGACCACGTGCACAGGAGTTCGTACGCCCGGCAACGATGATCGCGGCTATTATGGCATAGTCGAAGAAATATATGAGCTCCACTTTGAGGGCCCCAAAGATCTTAAACCAGTGGTATTCAAATGTCATTGGTTCGATCCTAATGACACGAGAAGAGCCGATGACATTGGGCAGGTCAAAATTAGACAGGATTTCATCTATACTGAAGAAGATGTCTATATTGTGGCTCAACAGGACACACAAGTTTATTATCTCCCATGGGCGTGCCAAAAAGATGAGAATCTTAAGGGTTGGTACCTTGTGCACTTGGTATTGCCGCGTGGTAAAGCGCCTGTCCCAAACGATGATAATTACAACTTTGACCCAAAGACAGATACTGAAGAGTTCTATCAACCCGAGGGGCTAGAAGGGCGTTTGGA
Source organism: Bothriochloa decipiens (assembly GCA_023333625.1). Classification (NCBI taxonomy): domain Eukaryota; kingdom Viridiplantae; phylum Streptophyta; class Magnoliopsida; order Poales; family Poaceae; genus Bothriochloa; species Bothriochloa decipiens. Next base: position 3,996,573 of record CM041644.1, read on the forward strand.
AATAGACATTCTTTCGCTGATGGGTATGGAAGTAGACAACGACATCGATGAGGATGAGGGTGAAGTGGTGCAAGATCCTAAGGACATAATGATGCTTGAGCGATGGAGGCCTCAGCGCGATAGAGTTGTTGAGGACGATGGAGGTGGTGAGGATAAAGGAGATGATGAGGACTTAGGTTTCGACAATATTGATAGTGATGATAACAATAATGATAGTGATGACGTGGAGCCAACCACTATCGTTCGTGGAGATAATTTCTAATTCATGTAATACTATATTGTTCTTATTATTGCTTTGTGATTATGTTTAGTTTATTTTGCATCTCTTTACAAGTACTTATTGATTATTTGTGCTAATTGGTTTAATCTTTGTCTTTATCATTGCAGGCATAGGATAAAATATCGGGTGGAAGTAGACGACCGCGAGGAACGGGGGTCAACTCACTCTACCTGAGGGCCGGCCCTGACGAGGAGGAGGTGGAGGACCCACCATTGGTGCAGTCGACGACTAGGGCCCGCAGGACGAGGGCGCTGTTTTCGGCGGACGACGATGACCGGCAGGACGTCTTTGAGGAGGAAGGGGGCGAGCAGCACGGGGACGAGCAGGACGAGCAGGATTGGGGTGAACAGGAGAGGGGCAAGGCGACACCAGGGGAGGCTTCCTTAGGTTCGAGCAAGGTCTACCAGTGCAGGATCACGTGCCTCCTTTCAGCGCCGCTCGCGCCACACCAGCGTCCGGTGATTCGACCCATCGGTACGAAGTAAGTAACCATTCATGTTTTCATGACTTATTCATGTGACATGTTTAAAATTGAATTTCAGACTAACAATTCTTCTTAATGACTCATGCAGAAACTGGGAGCGTGTTAGCGGGGCCAGTTCACGCCATGCTAATGGCACGCTGGCCCTCCTGATTAAGAAGCACTACCCTGGCCTTATCACCCACGATGGGACCACAACGCCGTCCTAGAAGTGGTGGGACTTATTCCACATCACGGATGAAGATGAAGTCCCCATTGCGACCAAGATCAAGAGGGAGTTCTGGGTGAGTCTTCATCGCACCGCTTTATCAATACTACGCATTCGTTGGACGTTCTTGAAATAATAAAAATGATACATGATATCTATATGCAGGAGTGATTCACATGCGAGCCGGGGCACGAGGTCGAGGCATCGCGAGTGCAGGACAAGGTCTGCATGGAGTGACTCAAGGACATGTACTACGAGGCGCACCTCCAGGTCCTCATCACCTACCATGCCGACGTGCTTCACCAGTCCCTGCCGAAGACGCAAGCCAGGGAGATGATCCTCTACCCTAAGACCGACCTTCCCAAGGATATCTACCTCCGGATAAGTAGAAAACATTAATTCTGATTTCTTCCATAAAAAAAGTAGAAAACATTAATTCTAATTCATCTTCTGACATGTTAAATACATGTTGTCATGCAGTTTCCTGCTGATTGGTGTAAAATACACATGGACTGCTGGAAGGCCATTGTGGACGAGTGGATAAAGCTGGACTCGTACGAGAGGCGCACAGCCAAACAGGTGTACCGCCTGGCAATGCCAGGGCCGGCACACCACCAAGGGAGCCGCCCCCTCTCATGATTCATGGACACATGGGTACGCTTCTGCTGATTTATTTATTTATTTATTCATTCTCATTACGTATAATCATCCTTGTGTTTTTCTTGCAGTCCCAGTCGCATAGTGGGCAGATGATCAATGAGTTCACGGGCTACGCCCTGTCTCACAAGGGCAAAGCGACAGATCCAGACAACGTCTACAATCCGACGGAGGGGGTCGACGCGTACACCAACCCGAACGCCTACGAGAGGATGGTCCAGTACACTAAGGTGGCTCACGCGCGCCATGGTGAGACCTTTGATCCTGCCATCGAGCCCCTGGATACAGACATCCTGATGAGGACGGGAGGAGAGAAGCAGCACGGCCGGTACTTTATTGCCAACAGCGCAATCGACCCAGCCATCGTTCCCACCCTTCGTCAGGTTCGTCGATCAGATAGCACGACCTCCTCCGACGTCCCCATACGACCTCGACAGCCCAGCTCCATGGAGATGTTGCGGGCCGAGATGGCCGAGATGCGGGCCGCGCAGGAGGCCGCACAGGAGGCCCATTGGCAGGAGCTGGCGGCCCAACAGGAGGCCCATCGGTAGGAGGTGGCACGCCTGATGGAGCGCCAGATGGAGGCTGTCCGGCAGCACTCGCATCATCAGATGCAGGACTTTGCCGGCTTCTTTCAGAGCCTTCACATCCCTAGTGTTGTCTTGCCTCCGTTGCCTGCCCCATGCTCACTCCACCCCCTCCTCGTGGCCCTATAGAGACTCCAGTGAGTATATATGTTTGTCTAATGTTTTGGCTTGTGCGGCTATTCTGCTGGTACTAATGAGATCGCTTCTCCTATGTACAGGCACAGTCGGCGGGTTCGAACCCGACTCCTCCACATGGCGCTTCTCCAGGCCATAAGTGGCAGGTTGGCCCAAGTGCACACCACACGTGATCAGGTGGCGCTCCTCCTCCGCCTCCACAGCACGGGTGGTCTCCGCGGTCAGGTGACACAACTCCTCAACCTCAGCGGCACGGGTGGTCAAGTGGAGCTCTTGAGCCTCAGCAGCAGGTCGGGACCTGGACGTACTCCTTGGCGCCGCTGCATGCCTCGGCTCCGCGGGGTGGCCAGGGTGGCAAGGTGGGGGCTCTTCACACTCTCGGGACCATCGGGACGCCGGGTCGTCGTAGTGAACTTGTTATGTATGTTAGACTTGGATGTTGGACTTGGATGAGCTTGTCATGGACTCTATGATGGATGTTGGACTCGGATTAGTTATGAATTTATGCTTTATATGTGGATTTGTGCTTTATACGTGGATTTGTGTTATATATATACAGAAAAACACAAAAAAAGAAAAAAAATTCCCAGCTTTGCCGAGTGCCGACTTAGGCACTCGGCAAAGATTATTATAAAAAAAGAAAAAACTCTTTGTCGAGTGCCGTCCTCGGCACTCGGCAAAGACTTTATGAATAAAAAAATAAAATATCTTTGCCACATGTCAACACTCGGCAAAGAAGCCGCCATTTGACGGCGGCGCCGCTTCCTTTGCCGAGTGTTGGTTTGGCACTCGGCAAAGTCTTCACCGAGTGCCTGGGCTTGGCAGTCGGTAAAGAGGTCTTTGCCGACTGCTTCTTTGCCGACACCTTTTTACCGACAGCCGATGTGTAATGCAATCGACGAAGGCTTGATGAGGATGCGGCCGCCAGCGTCGCAGGAGAGCCAGTCGTCACCGTGCGGGGACAACTCTTGATGAGGCGGCGGTGCGCGGCGATGGACCCGTCGGCGTGGCTCGTGAAAAGGAGGCAGTCGGTGTGGCGCGGGGAAAGGTACGTACGTAGGCGAGGAGCGCGGCGGCGGCCTCCTCATACGGCAGCGAAACGCACGGTGCGACGCGAAAAAAGAAATGGTCGGCGGACGCCGGGAAGGCGGGAAGCGAACCTTCGGATGGGATTGGTGAGGAAGCAACTAGGATCAGCTAAATTGCGTGCACAGCGCTCGCCGTGAACAAATAAATTAGGTGGTCGGTGCGGACCCAGCTGGAAAACGGAGGTAGGGCGGACCAAGACTGCAAAATTTTGGCTAAAAATGACAACGTGCAGATATGTAGAACTGCTAACAAGACTCAAGAGGGTACTTTTTAAGTTTTAAGGCATCAATCCACAATAATGCATATTTCAATTGAGAATTACACAACACAACTTGTCAATTTAAAAGATATAAGTATAAATCAATTAGAAATGGGCCAGCATTCAGTGTGCAATAGTATGGGGCCAAGGTGCTCCTTACAACGACTTGCACAGTATATCGGGCTGCCCAATGCCTAAATGAGGCCATAACGTAACAGGCTAGCGAACGGTTCAGAAGGCCGAAAGGCACGAGCCCACTCCATGTCGCCGCCGGACGCCATTATTCCTGTCGATGTATCGTCGTCAACCTTCAACTCCGCAAGCTCGGCTGGTCCGGCGTCACCGGGGGCAGGAGCACCGCCGGGGGGATGGGGTCCTGGACGGAGGGGAGGTAGGGCGGCCGCCCAACCTCGCCCTATTGGTCGGTCCGCCTACTGGTTGACCAGGTCGGACCCTAGCATGCCGAGATATAGGCCGAGAACCGAGCGAGAGGGTTCTGGAGGCGAGACACGAGAGGGATGAGGTCTTCGTCAAAAAAAAAAAAAAAGAGAGGGATGAGGTGATGGCCCACGGTGACGTGGAGGTGAGCTGAGCTGTCTGGGAGCACGACACGTGGAGGAGGAACACAGAAGTTTTTTTTAGGGAGGAAATCGCACAAGGGAATGGAGCTCAAACGTAGTGCGTGGGCCAAGAGACAACAGGCCGAAAGAAAATCCGGCCCATGAACAAGCCCAGGTAGTCTTTTTCTCCTCCGCGGGAGAGACGCGCGACGCGTGCTAGTAGTGCTACTGTGGAGAGCAGGAGGCCAGAGCGCAACTCCCCCCACCACGCGGCCGTGCCCGAGACGCGATGGCCGCCGGACCTTCGCCGCTCGCCGGCGGCGAACAGGGCTCCTACGCCTCCTCGCACCACCACAGTCACCACCAGCACCGTCCTCCCCCACCGCCGCCCAAGCCTCCTCGCCAAGCTGCCGCTGCCGCACGCCGCCTCCGCGGGCGCCGACGACGGCGGCGGTGGTTGAGGGGACGGGGGCGCGGGTTGCCGCGTGCGCCAGGCGCCGCAGCCTTGGTCGCTCAGCCTCGTCTCCGACGCGTGGGACGCCCACACCGACAAGATCCTCCCGGTGCGTGCGTGCCGCTCCCGCGCGCCCTTGCTCGCAGTCATAGCAGCTGGGGTCTCCATGGCAGGCGGTTATTTGGGTGCACGGATCGATGGGAAGAATGGATTTGGTGATCGTGTGGGCTGTAGCTACCTTTAAGTTTCGGAGGAAGTACCTGCGCTTAGCGTTCTCGTTGTTATGCCAGCGTTGGTCAGTCTATTTGTTAGCTTAATCCATTATTATTGTGGGTACTTCTTTCTGAATGATGCATTTGTTGGTTTTAGTTATCAATCAAGTAAGCCTCCCTCTCAGCGCTGGGTTGTTTCTAATTTGTTACTGCTTCATTGTTCCGTAAGTGCCCTTCCTTCAGATATGATGACTGATTCACGGTGATATGCTATTTGGCTTCTACTGATCTTACTTATATATGCATATGTTAATGTGAAATTGTGATCCCTTGAGCAACACGGGGTTGTTACATTTAGAAGGGATGGGGTTTAGATATTGACAAGTGTTCTTTTTTAAAAACAAGATATATAGATATTATTCCTCAAACCTTACTAACCCAACCATGCTTTTGCAGTATTCAACCGAGAACAATGATTTTATGGTGATTGGGGTAATTGGCCCACCCGGCGTAGGCAAGTCCACCATCATGAACGACCTTTACGGATACAGCTCACCTGGTACGATGCAGCTTCACTTTTGTTATGATTTTTTATGTGTCGTGCGAGCAATTAGATTTTTTGGTTCTTACACGGAGATGCAGTTCTGATGATTATTCTGTTGATGCATTATAAAGCCTCTTTAGTGTCAAGAAGGATGCTTAGAAGTTAGAAGTTAACAAGGAGCACTCCTGTTTTGGTTCAAATTTGTTCCATACCAAAATCTTAGATTGCTAAAAACTCATTTCCTTGAGCATTGTGTGTAGGAATGCTTCGTCCTTTCCCTACACAAACTGAGGAAACCAGATTGATGGGGAAGCACTGTACTACTGGTATTGACATCAGGATATCTAATGAGCGAGTTATACTCCTTGATGCTCAGGTGAGATGATGTTAATTTTATTCTGTTTTTGTAATCTGAATGCTGAATTGGTTATCATTTCTTTCTTGCCAATTTTTGAAAGGAAACCGCTTTTGCCCTGCAGCCGCCAGCTAGTATACAGTCCCTCTGTCCTAATCGATACGATGAGGTCAGATGGTTCATCCACAATTCCTGTCCTTAATGGAACCTTGTCAGCAGACCTCATGAACTAACGGGAATCCAGGTAAAGACTGTACTTCAATTATTAAACACGCCTATGGTACTGCTGAATCATTGGAAATACCTAATAATTGATCTTTATCTTCTGTTATTCGGGAAGGAATTGCTGCAGCTTGGTGTTTTCTTTGCATCTGTTAGTAATATAGTGTTGGTCATGTCAGAAGGGATGAATGATTTGTCCATGTGGGTGCTTATGCTTACAGTAAGTTATCTCTTCTATAATTTGTATCTTGCATCATCCTTTCATTAGCCCATCTGGAAGAAAAGAGGAATTTATGCTTATAGATTCTTGGTTCAGAATCTGAGTTTTCACCTAATTTCCAAGAAAATTGAGCTATATAGTTCTAGCGTTCGAATGAGTCTATCCCATCATACCTGTTTCTCTCATCACAATTTTCTTCCATATCCCAAATATTTTATAATAACTTGGATTTGGGACTCGACAGTAATGCAGAAGGCTGAATGATGTTCCAATACATTTTCGCAGATTGGTTTGTTGAAGCACAACATACCTTATCCATCCATATTGACGTCCTCAGCTTCCCAAGACAAGGAAAACAAAAATGAGATCTACTGGACAGTGAAGACTATATTTCCAATCTCTGTTTTATGCATGCTAGGTGAGTATTAGCCATTCCTATGATCCTCGTTTTGTTAATTAAGGGAAGTTATATGACCATTTCTATGTTGATGAAACAAGGAGATGTATACCATTTTCTCTTGGTAATATTTCCTTTTAAAAATAGCATTTATTTTGCTGTGTTATAAGAGCGTAATACTTGCAGACTAAATCAGCCCTGTACTCTTTTGCTCTAAATAATCTAGGAACTTTACATGGTATCAGGATTCATTCGTTTGTTACTGAAAAACTGTAAACCTTTCCTTTATCAAGGAAATGTTGATATGCCTTTCCTTGGCATTTGTGTTGGCTATTTATGTGTTTGCTGGAATCTATTTATTTGTGTTATCTGTGAGGAACAACCTATAGACTTCAACAATTCACCTACACATGCGAATCATTTACTCATAATTCATTGTTTACGAGACCTGACAGTTCTACTTGAATCCATCCTTTTGCAGCGAAAATGATGGCTGGCTACATTGTTGGCTCACTGGTCGGATCCTTTGTCATTGCATACCTGTGACACATTTGTTTCAAGAAGGCATTTGGAGGTTAGTGTCATCCCTACTGGAATTATGTTGGAGATATGTGCCTCAATCCTTGTAGATTTGGATTTAAGCTGCTTCATTCTTTGTGGGCACACAGGTTCTACCCCGAAGACTCTCTGAGAAGGAGTGGTGGCAGGCCACCGACACCAAGTTCCAGGCCAGGCCTCGCACTGCTGGGCCACCGGTTGTCATGAACCCCGTCAGCCGCCAGAACTTCATCAAGTCCACTGAGGCTTAGGCAGTTAGGATGGAGAAGCTGGTTCAGCGACTTGTTGCCAACTGGAGAAGCTGGTTCAGCGACTTGTTGCCACCATGAAGCCGAAGATCCTTTTCTAGGTCTTGATTGATTGTAATAAAACGAACTACAGTCAGGTTTTTTTTGGTGATTTTCACTTCATCTGTGAGCAAACACTGGGGCTATCAGCTTACTTGTCATTCAATGGGTTCTGTTCCTTGGTAAAAGTTCCGGCCAGGCAGTAAAGAATTGCAACGTTTTCTATTATATATGATTTTGCTATTTTGCTATGCAGCCTCTGCTTTTGTATGAATTATGCAGCATGCAGTAAAAAGAAAATTAATAAAGAAGTATAAGACAAGAAAAAATAAAATAAGAATGAAAAATACATAGGAAACCAAAAAAGAGAAGGAAAAAAATAAAAGAAGGATAGTAAGATCCTAAATCTTACATGTTTTTCATCGTCCTTCTTTTTACCGTCTGGATCTATTTAGACAGTAGTTATTTGCAATTTGCATTAGCATTGTCCCTATTTTGACAGTAGTAATTTGCAATTTTGCATTAGCATTGTCCCTAGTTTTTGCCAGTACTTGTTAACTACTGTCAAAATTTAGATACACGTACAAGTTCAAAGCTGGAATTTTAGATACAACACTGAAATTTGAAAAGAATCAAACCAAAGGAAAACAACATTAGTGCCCATTCAGAATCTCATTCCGAGATCCACCCACGGCATTCAGCGTGTTGACATAGCAGGAGATTCATGGCCAGTTGAAACAGAAAACCGCAAAGTAGAGCTAAGCCTCTCCTGGGTTCATCGACTCATTGACGTTTTCAAAATGGAATTTGAACTGAGATGCAAAATTCAAAGAGAGATGATCGCGTGGCAGGCAGCCTGGCAATCCATTCGGATACATTATCTTCGTTTTAACCACGAACGCTGGTAGTCAACTATCTTTAGGAAATGTGAAACAAGGTTCATATTCTTAAATAGAGACGACAATATGTAGGATAGATAGCATGCTCCATAACACATCCTAACCAAGTAGGAAATTCAGTCTCAGAAAATAGCAACTCAAATGATAATAGCGACACAGGCAGGAAGATGTAGCACTTCTAGATCTTCTCTGGGCATTGTTTCTGATATCCTTCTTCTTGACATGACATTTCTGCTGAGAAATGGAGGAAACATGTTCAGTCACACAAATCATAGCACATCAATCTACCAGGAGTAAATGTGAATTAACAGCAATCAACAAAACTAATGAATTCAAAATGTACTTCAGAGCAAATGGAAGTTCAAAACACAAGCAGGAACCAAAAACACAAGAATTGTACTAGTCAGAAAGGTGCAATACCATTAGAAATATAAGAATTGTAATAGTCAGAAAAGAGCCTACCACAATTAGTTATTCATTCATGCAATCATAAAAGGCAAACTTTAGGCACTTGGGCACAATATTCACCAGGAAAACTTATAGTCACCCAGTGTTCTGGTGAACAAATTCACTATTGCACCAGGGCGCCAGCTATAGATACCTCATGCGCCATAGATTAAATTTCTAAGCATTCAGGTTACCATTTAGAGTTGCATTGCACGCCTATAAATTCAGTGTAGGTGGGATTCTATTTGAACAGAGAACATATCACTGGCAGATAAAGAATGAACTAGATACAAATCCATGCATGCGTACTAAAGCAATTGGCCAAGATAAATATAGGTGAGCTGAGTCCAGGTCCAGGATCCAAGTTACTATAAGAACATACTAGCAGGAAGCCCGCGCAGTTGCGCGCGCTAGCAATCTGTAGCATATATTTTTGCTCCTTAAAGCAGTCGAATACATATGGCACATTAGTATTGCTAGATACTGGCACCTCTGAGATTTAATCACATTCCACAATCTTTGTCATCCTAAAATAAGCACATATAAATATGTTGATAATATACTTGCTAATCGAAAGAGATGACATGTATGTAACTATTTTAGTTGAACTCTGTATTGAGCGTAGCGGAAGTAGCTAAAAAAATGACGAATAGATCAATGCTGAACTGTAATTTTGACGATGGGGTGTCATATTATAGTTTATAAAGATTATAGTTGCCAAAATTATGCAAAGAGAACATGATGATGGATCAAGCAATTTGAGAAAAAAAACTTTGGCACTAATAATATTGGGAAGAACTAATCAGGTAACAAATGGAGACAGAACATGAAACAGGTAGACTGGTGGGAGTTTCTATCTTTTTTTATCCTTCTTTTTTTTTCGGAGAGGGTGTGGTGTGTGTGCAAAGGTAGGCAGGTGTACGTGGGTGGTTCTGGAACCTGTTGGAAAGGGGGTGGCCTCGCGTTTACTGTTGCTGGAACAGTAAACTGTGAGGGCGGCACGAAGTTTGAAGATGCAGAGCTTTTATATGTATGTATAGATATGAAAATCCTAAAACAACAAAGCACACTGTACTGGAGAAAGACACACCCACACCAACAGAGATCTATCAGATTCAAATCACAGTTTCACAGTAGGTAGACCAATAGATTGCTGGAACAGACATTCAGTGTTTCAATGAGCAAGCAACTACTATCACAACAAATTGGAGTCATTGTTCCAAGCAAACCACGATCAGTTGAGACACATATGAACTTAATGTACCAACAAGCAACTACTATCACAATAGGTTGCTGGAACTTAAACTATCAGACACAATCTGTAACAGAAATTTGCTTTTAATAAAAAGCATGGGGGAACCTATTCTCTAAAAAACTATCAGACACAAATGGGTAAATCAAGACATTGCTATCACTGACATTCAGAGAGCATATGCAATGTAACCATCGAGAACTCACCATGCAAAACAGATACAGAACATAACTGAACAGAACATGAGTAATTTTCCAAATCATGCATGTAACAACCCTAGAATTAGGTCACCAAAAATACGGGCTTTCAAAATTTTTTTTTTAGAGTTTACCAGTGTATGGTGGATGTCATATAGGAAACCCGCCAATAGATACACAAATAGCACCCTACGTTAGCCCGAGTATTGCATTTAATTACCAGAGAATGTTTCGCCTCTTATTCGATTTTATGTGATGTTAATAAAATTGAATAACCTTTTAATGCATGTATATATATATGACCGCTAACTTCGGAAATGGATCCATCTTGACCTAGAGATCCTAGTGGACCCACCATGGTGTATACATCATGGTCACTAACCTCACTAACCTAGGGTTGTGGCTAAATGAGTTGTTTTGCAAGAAATAGGAATAGAAAAGGTTTGGAAAATAAACAGGAAAAGAAAAAAGAGAAAACAGCCCAACCAGCCGGCCTGCTGCGCTGCTGCCAGCCCGCTCGCGGCCCCGACCGGCCTGCCTCGAGCGTCGGCCCAGTCGCGCTCGCGCGTCGCGCCACGCGCTGCCGCGCCCCGTCGATCGCTTGCGCGCGCGCGCTCGCCCGTCCGCCGACCGCCGGCCCAACAAGGCGGCCCATCGAGGGCCTGCCACCGGTTGCGCCCGCGCCTCTCCCCTTTCTCTCGCTGACGCGTGGGACCGAGCTGTCAGCTCCTTCCTTTTTCCACTTCTGGTCGACCGCGCGTCGCGTCCGTCGCACCATTTTTGTGCACCGCGCGCCTCCGCCGTCCGCCCAAGTACGGCCGCGTTCCGCGCCGTCCGTCTAACCGCCTGGTTGCATCATGCCTCAGCCGAACCCTAACCCTAATCGTGGCCGCGCACAGCCGCCCGATGGGCATCTTTTGCCTCCGCCGTCCATGGCCGGCCGCCGTGCCTATTTAAAGAGGAGCACCCTGGCCTCTAGGGTTTCCCCATCGCCCCGCCGCCTTTGTGGAGACCTGCCGCCAGATCAGCCGAGCGAGAGAGAGAGAAGGAGGGAGGAGCAGGAAGGAGGCGCTGCCGCGGGGAGCTAGAGCGCTGCTGCCGCCGCCGCCGTCCGCGCGCTGAGGAGGACCTGGGGGCGCCGCATAACCGCCTCGACGCCCCGCTTCGCCTCCCCTGCACCGAGCCGCCACCAAGCCCTCGTCACCTGCCTCGACCGTCGCTGCGCGGGTAAGCATCCCCGCCCTCGCCCTGCTCGGCCATGGCCGCCACCAGTACATCGTCGACGTTCTCGCTCCCCTTATCGTTGTTTCCTTCCTTACCGCGACCAATAGTTTCGTCGTAGTCTAGAGCACGTTCTTGGCAACCTCTAGGAGCCGGCACGGGCCACAGTGGAGCCACGCACTTTTGCAGCTCCGGCCTCCCCGGACTCTGGCCGCCAGAGCGTCCGCCGTGGCCGCCGAGCCGCGCACGCCCCGCCGTGCCTCGACTAGCCCCGGTAGCTAGCTCATGGAGATCCCAGCTTCTCCAATCGAAGGGCAAGAAGGAAGATGGAGACCAACGCCCGGCTTCGCCGGCAGATTTGGCCTCGCCGTCGCCAGACGCCGCTGCCGCGCCTCGCTGACCGCCACCGGCTTGAGGGTCGATTTCCCCGAGTTAGAGCACCTAGCCGACCAGCCACGTAGCTCAGCTAATGACCCGACATTCGTCGAGGGTCCACCCGACGAGTCGAGGGTCCGTCCGACGAAGCCGAGGGTCCGTCCGACATTCGTCGAGGGTCCACCCGACGAGTCGAGGGTCCGTTCGACGAAGTCGAGGGTCCGTCTGACATTCGTCGAGGGTCCACCCGATGAGTCGAGGGTCCGTCCGACGAAGCCGAGGGTCCGTCCGACATTCGTCGAGGGTCCACCCGACGAGTCAAGGGTCCGTCCGACGAAGTCGAGGGTCCGTCCGACATTCATCGAGGGTCCACCCGACGAGTCGAGGGTCCATCCGACGAAGTCGAGGGTCCGCCCGACGAGTCGAGGACCTGGTCCTAGTCGAGGTTCCGGCTCGAGGCCAGAGGTTCAAGTCTCGAGGGGCGCACTGTTCTTGAGGGCTGCCCATTCGTACGAATGAAGTTCCGTCTTTGAAGGCAGGCCCGTTCGCCGGGCGAAGTTTCGCACTCGAGGCCAGTCCGTTCACCCAAGCGAAACTCTGTTCTCGAGGGGTCGCCCGGACCGCCACCTCGAGTGTACAGTAGCCGACCCCACCTGGCCCAGATCCAGCCCCGTCCAGACCCTCCGAGGCCCGGTCGAGACCCGTCAACGTTGACCGTTGACCTGGCCCCACCTGTCAGTGACCAGATACGTGGGCCCCACCTGTCAGCCACTGACTGGGTCCCCCGTCAGTGTTGATGTCAGCATGACGTCAGCACATCCCTAGCTGCACTGTTCCTGCACGCCACGTGGCCCAATCAGGAGCTGCCACGTGTCAGCACCAGGTTAATCTGCCCTTTTTCTTTTTCAGAAAATAGAATAAACTTCGGAAATTCATAACTTCTTCATACGAACTCCGAAAAATATGAACCAAGTGTCCAAATTTTCATAAAAATAAGCTCTACGTCATAGGCTTGTGTATGAGTGCATTTGGAGTTATTGAATTTTATTGCTTCTTTGTGTTGACTCTATAGGAGCCGCTGATGCGGCTATTATGTCTCGTTTCAGAGGAGGAGCAGCTTGAGGAGGACGACTACGAGTACGAGGAGGAGCTCGGAGACGACTTCACAGGTGCCACACCCCACCCAACCTCATAGATCCTATTACGCATGGCATAATATCTAGTTGCTAGTGCTCAATTATGAATATCACTTGATGATAGGTTGCATGATAGAACTGCTTGATGAGCCTTTACCTTGTCGCAACCTTACTCCTGCACACCTGCTGATAGGCTAGACGCTTGCTTATTTCTCTTATGATACTTTACTTCTACTATGCTTATATCTGTGTGATGATGATGCGTGGTGGAGAGTATGGTCATATGGTTAAGGCACGTGGTGCCACTTTACTCGGGGAGAGTGCTACGTGCGTCTTGGGTGTGTGGTGAGGGTTGAGTCGATCGGACAGGATTCTACGACGAGCCATGTGGGCGAGTCTTGCCGGGGAATGTGTTCTGGGCATTCCCGTGTGAGATGCTTATGGCGGGCACATTGTGAGGTATAAGGAGATCCCGGGGGTGAGAACCTTCGTGGAGCGAAGCCCCGAGTAGGAGGTGCTGTTGTAGCGCGGACTGTTGTAGTCCCAAAAGAGAAGATAATCCTGTCTGATCCCCCCTAGGACCTGATATCTCTTGAGGACCGGAACCTTGGGACTTACGTGCTCACCACTCGCTCTTGTATGGATGTGAGACGGATGTCTGACTAGCTAGGATGGTGCCACTACTACTAGGTTGTTAGCAGAAAGTGTCGGGAGGTACGGGCGTGGAGACCCACATCCTCCTTAGACAGCATAGTGACCACGGGGGCCCGGTACTATGTCTCACAGTCTCAGTGTGCCGATGGTACCTATCCGGGATGTTCCAGTACTGAGTGGTAGGGTGGCATCGCACCGGTTAGAAAGCAGCCGGAATCAGCTTAGGCGGGGCACCGCCGATGATAGTGATCTTGTGGTTACGGGAGTACACGCTCTGCAGAGTTTATGAATCTATATATATAGTCCGTGAGCCACTGGTATGGCTCTTTCCTAAGACCCACGCTTCTCGAGAGTAGTGAGAGGAGTCCTATTTCTCCCCCTGGTGTTACCCTTCCGGCTGTGAGCTGCTGAGACAGGCTCCGAGAGGGAGTTGGACCTGTCGACTGAGTGCGAGAGGGTGAGATGTATGTGATGGTGATGGAATGGGTTTGGATGTGTGGATGAGATGGATTAAAATTTGATGAACTATATTATATAATATTGGTCACTGTTTGCATAGGAAACTACAGCTACATATTAGGTCGATTTGATTATATCCTTGCATCCCACCAAATACTACATAGCAAAAGCAAAGCATAGGGTGGGAGATGTGGCCAGTACAAACCGTACTAAAAATTATTTAGCAGGTGAGCCCGACTACGACTATGACGATGAGGAGGAGTAGACGTCTCGTTCCTACGCTCAGGCTTCATTTGGAGATGTTTTGCACTTCCGCCTTCCGCAGCCGCCCCAGAGGCTGCTGCTACTCTGATGATTTCGCCAGTGTGGCGATGAATTATTTATGTAATTCCCCCTACTTGTAATCTTTTGTACGATATATGGATCCTGTATCGACTACTGCGGGATAATGAGATGGTTTGATGCTTCGAACTATTATATTATCTGCCATTCTGTGCATTTTCCCTTCGTGAAAAATTGAGGATGTTTCAATGCAAAATAGTACATGTTCAATGATTTGCAAAACAGAGACAGAACATAACTGAACAGAACATGAGTAATTTTCCAAATCATGCAAAATAGTACCTGTTCAAGGATTTGGTGGCACCATCCAGGCACGCACCGAGCGGAAGTCAGCGTTGGCACCCAGCCCGTCTGTCGGTGTTTCGACCCCGACGGGGGTTAACACCAACGAGTAATGTTCGTAATTGCGTACTCCCTTAATCCGGTGGGTGATGCAAGAAGGACACGGCGATTTATCCTGGTTCGGGCAAAGAAGGCCCTACGTCCAGCGAGGGGAGAATAGTTCGTGTTATCTTGCATCGAAGTGCTAGTATAGGGGAAATATAAGCAGGTGTGAGGAGCGTGAGCTGGAGCTTGGGCGTTTGGGCGCCTTGCTCTCTACTTTACACTGTCTCATGGTCTTGTTTTATGATCTAAAGCCTTAGCATTTCTATGCTCTAGATCCTCTCATCCGTTCTCCCTCTTTTCCTAACGTCCTGGCGCCCCATTTTATAGGTGAAGGAGGGGCACAGGAGTACATATATTTAGAGTTCATATGGCTGGTGACGTATGAAGTTGAGGCCAATCACGTCGGTGCTGCTGTAGAGATGTACGTCGGCATGGGAGGTTCTGCAGCCGTCGCGTCGGGAGTGTCCGACGAAGTCGAGGGGCGGCGGTCGAGGATCTGGCTCGAGTAGAGGGGGTCGAGTCGAGAGGGTCGAGCCTCACCGGATAAGGTCGAATCCCAGAAAATGCGGGAAACGTGCTGATTTATGCGTCTCGAGGGGGTCCTGGACGGGACACAGTGCTCGGCATGGCGCAACAGCGAAGTACGACCCGCGGGATTCCAGGGCATGGGCGGTAAAGCAAGATTTGACCGCCACACCCACAACTGTTACCGTAACTGTGGCCATACGGTTAGGCGGGGGTAGGTAAAACGCATTAAATGCGCCCGAATCCGTACGGGAGAGTCGGCAGCCGAGGGGTGCACTGTCCTCGAGGACTGCCCATTCGCGCGAACGAATTTCCGTCCTCGAGGGCAGGCTCGTTCGCTGGGCGAAGTTCCGTCCTCGAGGGGTCACCCGAGTTGTACCCTCGAGTGTACAGTCCCAGTCCGCGCGGTAGCCCCTCGAGCAGGCTTTGGCTTTGGGCCGTCGTAGCCTGTTCGTGGGTCAGCCCAATATGCCTTAGCCTGCGGGCCTTCGAACGTTAACGTGGGAGGTCACTGGAGGGTTCGTGTTACGGATTTTGCGGGGTTTAGTCCGGTAAACCAAGGGTTTGGGGTACCCATTTCCTGGGTAACGACACCGTCCTTCTCCACCTCCTTGAAATCCACAAGCATCTTGGTTTGGGCATTGACTCGGTAGCATGGGGGGAGCCAGGGGTATTCCCCTGTATTCCATGGAATACCCAAAGATTTTAGTAAGGAAAAATAATTCATAGTATACATATACATACCTGTCTAATTGGACCAGAAGTCCAAGGCACGATCACCTCACAAGGCCACAAGAAACATCCCTAGCAGCTAGCGTTGCTCCCTTCGCTGCTTATTCAGCACCTCGCATACTGCGTTCCAAGCTATAGCAGCAGTAGTGGCCTGAGCGGCGGCATATATATGTAGATGCTGCCCCGAGGCGGCAGCGGCCGGTGGCCAGCAGCAGCCACCAGACGAGCAGCGCATCACGGAGACACGGACTGCAACGGCCGGCTCCCTTGACTCGGCTCCTAATGCGATCGACTCTCGTAGGCGGCCGGCCGCCGGGGACCAAGCGTTGAAGGCAGCCAGACACAAGTCTCCTCAAGATCCATGCACCAGTGTTTCCCCTCTAATTCAGAATGAATCAGTCTTAATCGATGAAATTTAGAGGGAAGCACTATGTGTCTATCTGTTTGCTGCAATTTAAACAAATTTATTTGTGCATGCTAATTTTAGAAATTTTAGAAATAATTTTAATTTTACACATTTTTATTATCAAATTATAATAATATACAGAGTACATTAAAAATAAGTGTGCTAGCATTAGCATAGCCTATTAGTATTATGGGAGAAAGCTAACACTAAAATTTATATTACAATATTTTTCTACGTGGAATAGCCAGCTGCAGAATCCTGACTCCGCCACTGCTCGGTAGAGCCATGTAGTGTTGCTTCCGTCGACCCTGTACAAGCTTGTGAAAAAGAACAGCTCGGCCGCGTTGATAGGGCTCATCAGTGCGAACCTGTGGACGCCACTCACCGCTGCCGGGTTAGGCTGGTACGGTATATCGGAATCCTTGAACGCCTGGGTCCCCCAGATCTCCTTGAAGCTGAAGCCGAAGCCGTCCGTCCACACTCCCGCTTCCGGCCTCGGGTCGAAGGCACGGACGGTGACCTCGATGTCTCCAGCGCGGGAGCAGATCTCCACGAGGCGGAACAAGCCCTCACTGAACTGAAGGCAGCGCTGGTGCCCGCCGTAGTGTCCATGATCGTAGTCGACGCCGTCGTGGACAGCCGGCAGCGGGACGTGGCCGACGCCGACCTTGACGTCCTCGCAGAAGGGATCGACGGAGAAGATGCCCTGGCGGTTGTCGAACCACATCAGCCTGCCCCTAGCTGACACGACATCGTCCCAGCTCCAGTCCAGGTCCTCGCGGCGGCCTCGGCGGGTTGTGAGCTTCCAGCAGGCGTCGTCGGGGTAGCACGTCGTGGAGTCGTGGATGAACGTGTAGATCTCCCTGACCACCTTGTTGTCGTTCCGCGTCGGAGGCCGACGACCGCGTAGCGGCCGAGGTCGGTGTGGTGCGCGACGACGCCGGGCATGTTGATGCTGTCGAAGTAGCCGGCGGGAAAGGTGCGGATCTCGGTCATGCTGTGCAGAGGCGGGTAGAAGTCCGGCCTCGCCGCCCTCTCGTCGCCCTCCGGGTACTCGATGGGGCCGAGGTTCTCGACGATGTAGCGCGGTCCGGCCACCGTCCTGCCCCCCTTGATGATAGGAGGGTAGAGCATCACCATCATTGGCGACGCGAAGGCCACGACGCTGGGGTCGGGGTCGGCCTCCTCCTTGGTGTCCTCGGGCAGCTTGAGAGCAGGGACCGACACGCCCGGTGGAGGGACTTGGGCGATGACGCTGCCGAAGTCATAGACCGAGGGTCCGGCTCCGGCGGCTCCGAGGCATCTGATAATACCGCCGAAGTTGTCGCCCGACGGTTTGTCTGACACAGTTTCGATCTCGGCGAGAGAGTAGGAACGACGGACACACGCCTACACAGGTGAACGCAATATGACAGCGTTTTCTGTTGATTGCTATCTCTATAAAAGGAAATTACATGCATCTTTACATGGTTATAAAAGACTGAGCCAATCACGGCATACTCGTGATCGATGGTTGTCATCCCAACCACCAGAGCCATACCGCAATCTATGCCCTGCCTGTAATGGCGCAAGACGCCTTCTACATTCTATAATTAGGAGGTAGACTTATTCAAACATTCTTCTCCTAAGTCCTAGAGCTACTAGCCTAATTTCTTCATGCCGATCTGACCACGGAGCTCCTGAAACCGAGTATGACCAAGCGCCTTCGTAAGGATGTCGCCCAGCTGCAGCTCAGTGCCGACGAACTCGACGTCGATCAGCTTCCTGTTACAGCATTCTCGGATGAATTGGAACTTTACGCTTATGTGCTTGCTCCGGTCATGATGCACAGGATTCTTTATAAGTGCTATGATGGGCTTTTTGTCCACCTTCAGCTTGGGTGCAAGAACAGCTCCTCCAACGAGCTCAGCCAGCAAT
Source organism: Bothriochloa decipiens (assembly GCA_023333625.1). Taxonomy (NCBI): domain Eukaryota; kingdom Viridiplantae; phylum Streptophyta; class Magnoliopsida; order Poales; family Poaceae; genus Bothriochloa; species Bothriochloa decipiens. The sequence goes on from CM041644.1 coordinate 4,015,027, forward strand.
CGCGCTAGCCAAACCGCCTCGCACGCAGCTGCGGCAGCCGTGATGTATTTTGCCTCGCATGAAGACAAGGCGACCACCTTTTGCTTCGCCGATTGCCAAGCAACCGGACCATCTGCTAGGAAGAAGATGAGGCCGCTGGTGCTCTTCCGATCGTTGACATCTCCGACCAAGTCACTGTCGGAGTAGCCTAGCAACTTTGGCACGCCTCCATTCTTCTTGCCTGGGTGATAGTGCAGCCCCCAATGCACTGTGCCTGCCACATATCGAAGGACTCGCTTGACTGCAGCAAGGTGTTCTTGACATGCCGCCTCCATGAACCAGCTAAGGTATCCCACCGAATACGCCAGGTCCGACCTAGAGTTGCACAGGTACCTCAGGCTGCCGATGAGGCTGCGGTACTCCGGGGCGTCAACGGTCGGCGTCGTCCCCTCCTTCTAAAGCTTTAGCTTCATCTCCATGGGCGTGGCGCTTGCATTGCAGCCGGCCAGCCCAGCCTTATCGAGGATCTTGGTGGCATAGGCGCTTTGCCGCAGCATGATGCCATGGACGCCTTGGGTGACCTCAAGCCCCAAGTAGTAGGAGAGGAGCCCGAGATCGCTCATGCAGAACGTGCTCAGCATCTGCTTCTTGAACCTCTCCATGGCGTCGGCATCACCTCCTGTGATGATTAGATCATCGACATATACGCCCACAATCAAGCGCTCAGCTCCACTCCCACGTGTGTACATGTCGTTCTCATCCACATAGCATGTGAACTCGAGAGCCAGCAGCTCTGCGTTGAGCTTATGGTTCCAGGCCCGTGGCACCTAGCGGAGCCCATAGAGGGCCTTGTGGAGGCGCAACACCTTGTGCTTATGCTTGCCGTCGATGAAGCCGGGAGGTTGTTGAACATAGACTTCTTCCTGGAGCTCGCCGTTCAAAAACATTGATTTGACGTCCATGTGATGAACGCCCTAGCCAAAGTGAGCAGCAATGGCGAGGACCAGTCGCACCGACTCCAGTCGGGCAACCGGGGCGTACACCTCCTCGAAGTCGACGGCGGGTCGCTGCACGTACCCCTTGGCAACGAGGCGCGCCTTGTACTTGGCAATGCCATCGTTCTCATCATGCTTGACTTTGTACACCCACTTCAAGCTGATGGCACGGTGTCCTCGTGGAAGCTCGACCAATGACCATGTTTGGTTGTCGCAGATCGACTTCTTCTCCTACTCCATGGTAGCAACCCAATTAGGGTCACCATCAGCTTCTTTGAGCGGCTGTGGCTCCTCCACACTCACGGCGTGGCTCACCGTGTGCAGCTCGCCCTCCTCAGTGTCGTGTTGCCCCAGTCCAGGTGCAACATCCACGCCGAGGATGTTATCGAGAGTCCTGTACCGGTGCTGCACTTCCCCGTCGTCGTACACGTCGAGGTTCGGGTCGGTGGTGAGGGGCGTCATGAACTCAATTTGCGTTCCAGCCCGAGGTGGTGTCGAGTGCGTAGAGGTGGCCCGAGGTGGTGTCAAGTGCATAGAGGTGGCCCGAGGTGGTGTTGAGTGCGTAGAGGTGGCCTGAGGTGGTGTCGAGTGTGGCTCGGGAGCTACCTGCTCCCGGTCCTAGGCCTCCACGCGCTGGTGCACCAGCACATAGTGCTCCATGATGGTGAAGAGTGGCTCGCAGCTCACGTCTAAGGAGCCTGCCTAGTCCCAGCGCACTCCCTCATCAAAGATGGCATCACGGGAGACGTGCACGCGCTCGGCAATGGGGTCATAGAAGCGGTACGCCTTGGAGCCATCATGGTACCCGATGAAGACGACCTTGAGGCCATGGTCATCAAGCTTGCTCAGGTGTGGACGCATGCACTTGATGTAGGTGACACACTCGAACACTTTGAGGAAGTGCACAGGTGGCTTCTTGCCGTACCATGCCTGGTACGGGGTCTGGCCGTCGAGCGCGCTCGTCAGCACTCGGTTGAGCAAGAACACGGCCGTGTGGACAACTTCTCCCTAGAAGTGCCCAGCTATGCCACGGACACGTAGGATGCTCCTGTTCGTGGCCACAATCATCTGGTTTTGATGCTCAACGATGCCGTTTTGCTGAGTTGTGTACGGCGTCGAGTAGTGTCGCTGGATGCTTTCACCTGCGCAATATTCACCAAATTCCACCGAAGTGAACTCACCACCATTGTCGGTACGGAGCACCTTCAGCTTCTCTCCACACTCGTGCTCGACCCGTGCCTGGAATGCCATGATGGCCGCCGGTGCATCCGCCTTGGAGCGCAAAAGGGTGAGCCACATATAGCGACTCATGTCATCGACGAGCAGCAAGAAGTAAGCGTTCCCAGCCGGTGTTGGTGGCGAGATCGAGCCACAGAGGTCACCGTGAACCGTCTCGAGCTGATCCTAAGCTCGATACTTGGCTGCCCGAGGGAACGCCGTGCGCTTCTACTTCGCCAGGGCGCAGTATTCACAAACCTTCTCGACATGGTCGATGACAGGCAGTCCACGCACCATGTCCTCGCGCCCCAACTTCCTCAGCGACTAGAAGTTTATGTGCCGAACTGCTCGTGCCACCTCCAGGCAACGTCGCTGGTGCGTGCAGTGAGACACACCGGGGTGACGATGTTCATATCGAGGAAGGAGAGCCGGCTTGAAGAACGCTTCACATTAGCGAGCAGTTGGCGTTGCAGATCATAGAGACGCAGGATGCCAAACTCAATGTCGATCTTGAAGCCGTCCTCGTCCATCTGGCCGAAACTCATGATGTTGGTGGTGAGCCACGGAATGTAGTAGACACCCTCCAGCCGGCGGTGTTCACTAGACTTGCAGGTGAAGAGGACGGTCCCCTTTTCCTCGATGTCGACCACGGACCCATCACCGAACTGGACGGTTCCAATGATGGCGGTGTTGAGCTCAATGAAGATGCTTTGGGTCCCCGTCATGTGGTTCGTCACGCCGGTGTCGAGCACCCAGCGGCACGGTCCCATGACCTCCTTGTCCTCCTCGCTGAGATGCAGAAGGATCTTGCGCTCGACAAGGTGGACGCATGGTTGCGAATCGACGGTGGGCAGTGGTGGCAGGGTGACTAAGATGGACGGCTCAGATCAGACCGAGCTGTTGAGAGAGATCCGACGGGGGCCTCGAATGGCGGACGTTTGCCCATGCGGACGACCTCCCATCGGAGTGACAGAGCGCATCTCGGGCGGTCAACCCCCCTCGGGTGATGGATCTAGAGATTCGACGGGGGCCTCAAATGACAGACGTTCGCCCATGCGGACGACCCCCCTTCGGAGTGACAGAGCGCATCTCGGGAGATCGACCCCCCCTCGGTCTCCGTCTCCGCCTCGATGTACATCAAGGCACGTTCCTCATCCTCCTCGGCCTGCGCGACATGTGCCACGCCCTTCTTCTTCCCGCGGCAGTCTTTGGCCCAATGGCCCTTCTTGCCGTAGTTCTTGCAGCGATCGCCCGGGGGTGGGCGCCCGCCACCGGCGTTCCTGGTTTCACCGGTTTGGCCGTCGCGCGACAAGGAGCCTGAGCCGTCGCGGCCGCGGCCGCGTCCTCCGTGCTTCCCATGATTGTTGGTGCCGCCGCCACCACCAGAGCTCTCCTGCTCACAGCGGGCCTTGCGATGCACCTCCCAATCTTCCTCACAGAGCATCAGGCTCCCCATGGCGTCCGTGACCTCTTTGGGCTTGCCGCGCTCCTCGAACACGCGCAGCCGCCTGATGACCTCCTCAATTGACACCTTGTTCAGGTCGAGGAACATCTCGAGGAGACCGCGGCCTGGGACAGTAGGTCTGGGACCACCTGCAATAACTTTTTCACTACCTCAGCGTCGGTGATGTTATCACCGAGGGTGCGAAGGTTGGTGGCGAGCGTCGTGATGCGGATCCCAAAATCGGTGACGCTCTCGCCCTCCTTGAAGGAGAGGGCGCCGAATTCATGGTGGAGTTGCTGCGCACTGGCGTTGCGTGCGCGTTTGTCCCTGATCTGTAACACTTTGACCGCGTCCCACGCCTCCTTCATGGTCTGCTTCCAGGCGAGGGTGCTCCACATGTCGGAGGGAACCGATCGCAGGAGCCCCGCCATCACCTGGTACTCATCCTCGTCGGGGTCGTCATTGATCCCGATGTCGATGGCGTCCTAGACACGGAGGGTCTGGAAATTCACCTCCATGACCAAGGCCCACTCCGGATAATTCATCCGGGTCAGCATCGGCCATGCGACGTTCGCGGATGGTCGCTCGATGATGCGCTCGACGACGCGCGAACCAGAGCGGTTGCGTGAGCGACGGCCTGAGGAGCGGCCACGACGACGTGGTGGCGAACGCGACGGCTGGACCTTCTTCTCACCGCCGGAGCCATCACCGGTCTCGATCTTCTTGGAAGGAGACTGCGAGGCTATGGCGACCGCGAAAACACAGCTCCGATGCAATTGACACAATTCCGATCTCGGCAAGAGAGCAGGAACGACAGACAAACACGTACACAGGTGAACACACAATATTTAGTGCTGCAATGTGGCAGCGTTTTCTATTGATTGCTGTCTCTATAAAAAGGAATTACATGCATCTTTACATGGTTACAAAGGACCGAGCCAATCCTGACATACTCGTGATCGATGGTTCGATGGTTGCCATCCCAATCACCTGGGCCATGCCGCAATCTATGCCCTGCCTGTAATGGTGCAAGACGCCTTCTACCTTCTACAATTAGGAGCTAGGACTTATTCAAACATTGTTGGGGTCGATGACGGTGACCTTGCTGTGCCGGGTCATGATGAGCCACTGAGGATTGGGCGGCGCCTGCGCCATGGTGGGTGGGTGGGGGAGCTCAAGGAAGGCTTGGCCGGGAAGGGAAGGGGAGGGAGGGGAGTGTGTTGGGAGGGGTTGGCCTGAGGGAGGGGAGCGGCTAGACTGCTTTTATTCCATGTACTCCCTCCGTCCCAAAATAGATGTCATTCTCGCTTCCCGAGAAATCAACATTTTTAAACTGTCGGTAATTATATATTAAAATATATAAATATTTATGCTAAGTAAATAGTATCATCGAAAAGATCTTTAGATCTAGTTTTTTTAACAAATTTATTTGGATATATAAATGTTACACGTATTTTCTACAAACCTAGTTAAAGTTAAGAAAGTTTGACAGCGTCGATTCTTTTTTAGGATGGAGTGAGTAATGTGAAGGGTTATGAGGGTGCTACGCTAGCCAGAAAATAAAACTTTTCTACCTCATAAACCAGGATCTACTGCCAGATATAGGTCACGGGATTACCACGAGACGCGCAGGTGCAGCGGAAGACTCGATGTAGTCGAATGCGTCGCAGCAGTGCCGTGCAATTGCGTGGTCGTCCGTCAAGTACACCCTTCGCTTGCGGATCGTCCGAGCACGTTCCCGACCAGTCGAACTAAGCACCGACCAGTCCAACTAGTCGCTGACCAGTTGCCGACCACCGTGATCGACCAGGTCCGTCCTTGTACCGCAGATCACAGCATACTTTCCGACCACCTGAAGACTACCTTTATAACTATCTAGTTACGGAGCAGCGTTCGATAATCTCTAAGTAGGCCGTTTCACATCTTGAGCATATAACACAATATCAGGTCTAAGGACATAAAGTACATGACGTGAATAGAGACAATCTCATGTTGGGTCAGTCTAGCCTACATGTCTCACATGTGCCCACATTATTAGTTTGATATCTCTATGTCTATGACTTGTGAAACATAGCCATCAACTAATACATATGCTGATCTAATATTCAGGTGTGTTCTTACAAGAACGCCAACCAAAAACAACTTTAAAATAACCATTCAAGTAATTGAGTTCCACAAACAATTCACATAATTGTCAATCAACACAAGTTGTCTATAATGAATATTTAATAAACACTTAATACATGTCATAGATATAATTAAAATATCATCATCTATATGATTAACTCTAGAACATATTCCTAACATAATGGATAAAGATAGAGTGGGACTGGGCCCGACGGAGTTGGGGGTTTGCTTCTCTTGCAAGATGAACTCCCGGGCTGCTGCTGTAGTTTGGTACGTATACATATACGTACGTACGTAGAGGGATTTGTTACCATTCACAATGCTTTTCGGTCGAAACGATAAAATGCTAATACATACTGTACGTACGTACTTACTCTTTTTTGTGATACTGTACTACGACCCTTGTGTGACCGAGAGATTTTGAAATTTGTACGGAGTATTCCATTATGCCACACCGGTCGTACAACAGCTGGCAGCTGCATGCTCCTGCTCCCTGCAGAAGTTCCTGCAAAAGTTAGGATGGAAAAGTTTTGGACTGGGGCCTCGTTTAGATCGTCAACTCTGGGAGCAGAATCGGCGTTTGCTACAGTGCTATACATTTTTATTTACTAATAATTATTCAAACATTGATTAATTAGGCTTAAAACGTTCGTCTCGTAAAGTACAATAAAACTATGTAATTAGTTTTTGATTTCATCTATATTTAACACTCCATGCATTTACCGGTATTTTACTGTGATACGGAATATAAATTCTGCATAGTAAAATTTGAGGGTGAATTTAGAAAACTAAACAAGGCCTGTTTGAGGATTGATTTTGCAAGTTGCAGTCGTCCTGCCGTTGGCAAAGGCCAAAATTTTGCAAGGCAAAAACTCCATCATATTCCCTCCCAAATTCTAAATTCTCACGAATCTTTAGACACGTTTATGGAATATTAAATATAGTTAAAAAATAACTAGTTACGTAGTATATCTATAATTTGCATACAAGATGAATCTTTTAATTCTAATTAGTTCATAATTAGACACTAATTGTCAAATAAAAATAAAAGTGCTACGATAGTAAAAATTAAAAAATTGCAATCTAAACACTTGTTTAGATGCCTTTCCAATTCTTAATTTTTACACTCTCGCTCTATCACATCGAATCTTTTGGCACATACATGGAGCATATAGATAAAAAATAATTAATTACATAGTTTGGTTGTAAATCATAAGACAAATCTTTCGAATCTAGTTAGTGCATGATTGGACACTAATTATCAAATACAAACAAAAGTGATATAATAGCAAAATTCCTCTAAATTTTACTTCTAAACATGTATTTTTTAATAAATAAATAAATAAATGGTCAACAAGTAACTACCGTAGACTCTACTTCTAGTTTAATGATCAAACAAGCTCCAGAGAAAGCAGCACTTGGCACACGGGGAGCATGACACGCCAAGCTCGTTGGCGATGAACCTGACGGCGGACGATGCCGAAATGCTAGAGGGACCTCTTCCCGGCAGTTAAGCCACAAAGCCGACAACGCAAGGTCATCTCTTAGGTCGCATCGTGTATCGATTGTTTCTTTTTGAAAGCTCCAGACAAAGAACCACTTGGCACACGGGGCGCATGACACGCCAAGCTCGTTGGCGGTGAACCTGACGGCGGACGATGCCGAAATGCTAGAGGGACCTCTTCCAAGCCACGAAGCCGGCAACACAAGGTCATCTCTTAGGTCGCATCATGTATCGATTGTTTTTTTTAAATATCCACCTTGTTAGGATGGTCCAACTACGGTTGTGTTACCTTGACTTCCTTCGACAATTATTTAAAATGTGTTGTATGTTTGTCTAAATTCTTCTTCTTAATAATGCATAAATCTTTTACGTATTTTGGGGGGGGAGGGCATTCGTCAAGCTACACATGTGATTAAGGCTAAATTCAAAGTTGATAAATCTCATATTCCAAAACCTCTGTCACCCTTAGGAATGTAGAAATTATTCCATGTTGTAAGACACAGAGGTTTTCTTGTTAGGTCTGGGTTGTTGTCCTTCCACCAAAAATGTCAAATAATTACCAATGAGTTGTTCAAATAAGGATTTAGGAAAAAGGACATGTGACATATAATAGATTGGGATGGATGAGAAAAACATGTTTTGATAAGAGTGCAAAGCATGCGAAATCATGCTTGTCTTCCATTCATTAAATTTAGATTTAAATTTGTCTTTAAGGAAAGCATAAACTTTAGATTTAAATTAAGATAAATAAATAAATATTGTCTATTTATTTATTTATCTATCTAAAACAATGCACCGTCTAAATTTCATTTAGGCTAACAACTAGTAGTGCTAGTCTAGTGATCAAACGGGCTCTAGAGAAAGCAGCACCTGGCATGACCAGGATGTTTGATTTGTGGCAACTGTGAAATCACCACGCCACGAGAAAAACGGCCACCTATATCTGGTGTCACAAGATATATCCAAATGGACAAAAAAAACTATATGTATTTTTAGTTAGAGTGTACGTACAAAGTTTAAGCAAATATATAGGCAAAATGTGGTGTTCCTTTTCGTTGTTTTGAGAATGTTTACAACTTCTTCCTTAGAGGGAATCAGGAAAGTGCAAGGTTATGGTCTTCCTGCAAGGAGGCTACTTCATGACCATTCATAACATGCGAGAAGGAGAATAAACTTGCAGGCAATATCTTAATTCGAATTCACGGTTTGCCCTTCTAAGTTTCTAATCGAGCCGATTCCATTTTTTTCTTCTTCTTTTGACAACACTGCTATGAGAAAAGGTAGTATTTCTGTCACCCTGAGTAACCCGGCCGTATCTTCTAGCAACTACTCCATATGTATGTAATATTCAGTGATCAAACACGGACATGTTTATTAGATAAGGCATCCTCTAAAGCACGATTATGATTATTTGGAGGAAGAGTTTGCCTGTAACCGATCTGTATTCCATCCACGCCAGTGACCGATGGTACAACAGCTGGCAGCTGCGTGCTCCTGCCAAAGAACAGCTGGTAGTCTGAGAGTCGTACCTCCAAAACAAGATAAGATGAAACAGAAAAAACAAGATCAGATGAAACAGAAAACGCAGAGGGCGGTTTAAAGATGGAAACGCAGAGACCGCACCACACCACATGTTTTGGGAGGGGACTAGGGGAGGGGAGGCGTTTTGGGAGGGCTAGCCTAGCCACACCAGACGTGAGCGGAGGAAGATGGGGAGTGGGGTCGGTATAGAGTGAGAGCCAAGCTGCAGCTTTTGCTTTGGGCCGTTGCCAGTCTTTGGACTGGAGTGGAGCCAATTTCAACCATTATATATATATATATAAATATATTGCTTTTTAAGCATTCCGTTGCACTCAGTCAAACAAAAAAATGCTCCAGCTTGAAAGATGCAAATACATACGTACTGTGCCGTACGTTTACGTTCAAAAATACATACGGTATGTACGAACTGTACGTAATGTGTAGTACTCCGTACTCCGTAAACCCTTTCGCGGCCCGACGTTGACAGGTACGGTATACCCAGGCAGTACGGAGTACTAGCAAAGTGCATCCACAGTAGATATATACGAGTATATATATAGAGTTATAGACTAAAAATATTTTTACCGCACCGCAATAGAAGTATGGGTACAGTACTGATGGGTCAAATCACTTGACCACCCGTGCCTGCCTGTATTTTCAAACGCGCAATCATGACCGTGGACAGTGCTGCATGCGTGTTAGGAGAACCTGATTGACTAGGCCATGCTTTTTTTACAACAGTAAATATTATATATTAACGCAGCCCAATGACATAGCAAAGGTCTCTTCAAAAAGACCTAATTACATCGAGTTACTCTGACCGATTAGGACACGGAGGAGTACGATTTCGTAAGCGAGGGATATACGCAGAGGCGTCAAAGACGTGTACATCTGAATGGATTGACCGCGTATAATGTCGGTAAAAATAGGATCGGTGAAGTTATCGAAGAAGAAATATGCCGACAAGCAAAGGATATTGTTGAAGTCGTTGACGAAGGTAGAAAAAGCTTAATAACCTGTGTGGAAACAGATTCGTCGAACCAATGCTATAAAAATAGTCTTCTGGTTGGAGCGAAAGATGACAGGACCGTAGGCTAGAATGGAGGCATGGAGCAGATGGTGGACACAAGGTGTGGCTGCATGCTTACCACCGCAGAATAGCAGGAGAATTCGGAACCAAGGGACTCAATATTGGTTAGGCCCTGCAATTGGGTCATGCTACAAGGACACAAAAGAAAAGAAAAACATAAAAAGAAATAGAAATAAAAAAGACAAGGCAAAGCTGTACTGACACGGTATATATATATATATACAACAATATAGTAAATACATAATTTAAAAATTGAGGGTCCACTTGTTCTTGCGGTCGGTTGTTCCTAAACTTATATCCATGCATTGATACCTAAATCCCTTGGTTCCTTTTTTTTTACAACTGTTTATATTATATATTAAGCCAACCCTATTACAAAGAGGTTCTCAAAGGAAGACCTCATTACAAGGTCCTGCGACCGGAAAAGCAAACAACAATGACGACTACAGCGGAGAGGATAACGTTTCTGTCGGCGTGGGGTATACGCAGAGATGTCGAAGACGCGTGCACCCGGATGGATTGATCGCGCAATGCGACGATTGAAGTAGGGTCGGAGGAGCCGTGGATGAAGAAGCAATCCGACAACCGAAGGATAATTTTGATCTCGTTATTGGATGTATAAAAGGCTAAATCCAGAAACCCAAATGGAGACAACTACGTCGTTCTAGCACCGAAGAAGTAGTTGTCTGATTGTAGCCAGAGTCTTTAGGACCCGGGGCTACATAGAAGGCACAATACAGCCACTATAAGTAAGAGACAGGGAAACCGAGCGTCTCTGTCCACATGAAGACCAGCGGCCGAGCGTGTGCCAAACCAAACTAAGATAAAAAAGAAAATAAAAACATAAAATAAAAAAGGAAAGATGAAGCCTGGAGAATAAGCTCATCAGTGGGTCCCAGGGCGTGGACGTTGGACCTGGCGCGGCGTAAAGTGTATGACGTGGATAGCTTGCTACGCGGCACACGGACGCATGCATGTGCTGCACGCCACACTTGGGATCACGCGATATGAGGTCTTCCTCATTGACGCTGATGCCGGAAAGCAGAGGCACCTGGCCGGTGCCTGCGGCGAGGACAGCCACGACCACAGGGAACGTCGGAGGTACCCCGCGGTCGTGGACCTCAGTGTCGTGTACCTGGACAAGGGTACTCTCCTCAAACAGTTAGTATAAAACATCGGAAAAACTCCTCATAAATTAAGCCTACTATCACCCTCAGCGAAACAAGGCCCAACACTCGGGACTAAATCGTACTGGGCTGGCCTAAGAACGAGACGTACCAATCTGTACGCACCCCTCGATGGGGGCCCTCGAGTGGCGGAAATCCGCGCGGGCGGACGAGCCCTCACCGAGTGACGGACCTCCGCACGGGCGGACGACCCCACGCCGAGTGACGGACCTCCGCGCGGGTGGACGACCCCCCGCCGAGTGATGGACCTCTGCGCGGGCGGTCGATCCTCCGTCGATTGACGGATCTCCGCATGGGCGGACGACCCCCGGTCGACTGCTACTACACCCCTCGATCCATCTACTTTCTGTACGGCGCTCAGAGCATTTAATGCGCCCCGTCTCCCTCTGCCAACACCCGTGACTATAGCGCAGGTCATGATGGGCAAGTATGCAGGGTCAAATCCACCTTTTACCGCACATCCCCGGGAAGGCACTGACTCGTACAAACACCGTACCCACGCGCGGGCACTGTGCCCCGTCAGACACCCCCCTCGAGACACAGAAGTCAGCCTCCGTACCAGGATTCCCGGGGCTCGTTCTTATCCGTTCGGGTCTCGACCCCTCCCAGGTACCCCTCGACTGGGCTTCCATCCGTCTCCGGTCAGCGCTACAACGGCTCTGACATGAATCCGCAGCGGGCCGTACGTCCTTCACGGGGAGCTCACGTCTTTCACCGTATCACTGAGGCACGTCAGTGTCATCATCAGGACCGGTCAATCACCGACTTCGCCGCGACAGCTCAGGAGGGCGAATCTCATCATGAGGCACGCCGCTACAGGGCTCGACTTTGCTTCAGCGCACGCCCTTACAGTGCCCCCGACATGATCAAACATCACCCCTCGACACGCTACGCGATTGCCGCCAGCTCCGGATTTCCTGGGGCTCAATCTTATCCATCCGGACCTCGACCCCCTCGACCTCCTCGAGCCATCCCTCGACCGGGATTTCGGCGACCACGGTCCGCACTTCAACAACTCCTGCACATCATCAACAATGACCCTCACGTCTGCCACAGGAGCACGAGTCTTTCACACCTCCATCATCATGACACTCCTGAAGGACAGGTTAGTCACCGACCATCGCCTACACCACCAAGACACACCCAAAGGACGGAACCCATGCCCGGTGCACGCCTCTACAACAACTACAACATGACAGGCATCGTCGCCCCTATGTCATCACCCTAGGGTCTTCTGTACACCCATGCCCCTCCTTGGACTATAAAAGGGGGCACTGGGATAGCTGAAGGAGGACTCTCTTTGATTCGAACACACTCAATCTCACTCTCTTCACCTCCGTTCTCACTCGCTCGCTTGTATGCCCCCTGTACAAGCACTTCGGTGCAAGATAATACAATCGCTCCCCTCCGCTGGACGTAGGATCTTCTTTACCCGAACTAAGATAAATCTTTGTGTTCTTCTTGCATCACCATCCGAATTAGGGAGCATGCAGTACACATTTACTCGTCGGCTTAGGGCCCTCCTGGGTCCGAACACCAACAGTTGGCACACCAGGTAGGGGATCTGTGTGTCACAACCGCTTCCTGCCATTTTTTTTCGGATGGCAGATTTCGTTCCGTCGGTACCATTCGCCATGGTGATCTGGTTCGGAAGTTTGGAGTTCATATGGCTAGGCCATGGCCAAGACATGGTCCTGCTCTCGAATCCGAGGGGAAGCAATCCCGGGTCCCCGCAACAGGCCCCTCGCTGGTCGTCACCCCACTTCCATGCTCGGGAGGAGGCATGGCCGACGCGACCGCCATCGCCGCTTCAAGTCGACATCCACCTCAGCTTCCCCACCCCTGGCTGAGGATGCAAGGTCCCTGATTGGGAACCTGGCAGACCTACGTCTGGGATCGAAGGAAGAGCCGGGAGGTCTTGGCGGTGACGTCGACTTCAACTTCTCTATGCTCTCCGAGGGGACCGAGTGTGGTCTCTTCTGCAGGCGCGGCTCCTATCCCATGTCCTCGCAATGGGCCCCTCGCCAGTCTCGTCACCCCACTTTCGTGCTCAGAAGGAGGCGTGGTCGGCACAACCGCCATCAACTGCTTCAAGTCGACACCCACCTCAGCTTCCTCGACCCCGGCTGAGGATGCAGGGTTCCTGGTTGGGAACCTAATAGACCTACGCCTGGGATCGGAGGAGGAGCCGGGAGGTCTTGGCGGTGACCCCGACTTCAGCTTCGCTATGTGCTCGCCGAGGAGACCGAGTGCGGTCTCTTCTGTGGGCGCGGCTCCAACGCCATCCAACCTACTCCCACATGGGTTGTTCGAGTCCCGTCGCCCGTTCCCATTTGGCCTAAACAACTCTGCCAAGACGTAGGCGTCGAGGTCGGGGGGAGCCTCGGCAGACTGACGGACTTCGGGTTCGGACGACCCTGCCTCAACCGTCCCTGGCTTCGACCGCACTCCGATACGCCAGACACCCCCTTGACGGGGGGCCTCACCTAACGAACAGACTTTGAGTTTGGACGACCCCTCCTCGTCCGCGGTCCGGGAGGCCATGAGAACGGGCCTAGGGGACTCGACTGAAGACAGAAGGGCCTCGACCCACGACGAGCACCAACATGAGCGCGTACGAGAATCTCCCGGGGCACCTCCTATGAGCCACCATGGACCTTCACCAACACTCGAAACATCAAACAGCTACGTCACTCTTGCCTTTAAAGCCTCGAGGCTTTGTACATATTCTCAATTCATGAATAAAGAGTACATCCATGTTCAAACTTTTCTTTCATGAAAAATAGGTGGGCTCAACCCTGTCCTCACAGAGTCGAACCTCCCACGGGGGCTGGAAGGAGAATCCTCCACATCCCTAAAAACTTGCATTTTTTGAAAAACTTTTACATAGTCAACGAAGCCGCGAGGGCACCCTAAGGCTTAAGGGGCTGTCGAGCCGCGAGATCGCCTACGCGTCTGCGCTATGGTACCTCCACTCACTCCCCCACATCGAGGGGTACAACCACGCGCTAATAAGACTTAGTAAAAGCACACGATTTCAAAAATCAATGTCTAACATTCCTATATGCCTCGATGCGAGCTCCTACACAGTCGACATGGCCGCGAGAGCACCCTAAGGCCGAGGGGCCGTCGAGCCACGAGATTGCCTACGCTTCTAGGCTATGGTACCTCCACTCACACCCCGCACCTAAGGGTGCAACCATGCGCCAAGAAGACTGCGTAAAAATACAACTCGAGCAAAAAAGGAATGATAGACTCGAGCACACGATTTCAAAAAAATCAATGCCTGTCGTTCCTATATGCTTCAATGCGAGTTCTTACATAGTCGACAAGGCCGTGAGGGCACCCTAAGGCTGAGGGGCCGTCGAGCCATGAGATCACCTACGCCTCTGGGCTACGGTACCTCCACTCACACCCCACGCCCAAGGCGCAACGGCGCACCAAGAAGATTGCGTAAAAAACTCAACTTGAGCAAAAAAAGGAATGACAGACTCGAACTCATGATTTCAAAAAATCAATGTCTAACATTCTTATATGCTTCGATGCGAGTTCTTACATAGTCAACAAGGCCACGAGGGCACCCTAAGGCTGAGGGGCCATCGAGCCGCAAGATCGCCTACGCCTCCGGGCTACGGTACCTCCACTCACACCCCATACCTAAGGGCGCAACCGCGGGCCAAGGAGACTGCGTAAAAACTCAACTCGAGAAAAATAGGAATGACAGACTCGAACTCGAAGCATTCGAAATGCATATGAACATCATGTTCCGAGGCCCTCAAGGCCACATTGACACGAGTCGAAATACTAACTTATTACATGGGCCTTCATGCCCAGTTCTTGCTCACAGGCCTTCGTGGTCATCGCCAACAATAGGAAGGTGCACCTCGTCCTCAAACAGCCTCATGATTCGACCCCCAGGATCGATGGCACCACCTACTACCTGCCGATCAGCTGAGATAACGGGGTGAAGGAGCCCCTCGTCCACCAGTTCCTTGAGCTCCCATTTTGTCACGGTCGATGGGAGCCAATCCTCTGGAGGGAGAAGTTTTGGCGCCGTGGCGACAACACGGATCTGCTCACCAGATGGACGGGAGGGAAGATCTCTAATCTCTCTCTCTTTTTTCTCTCTTGTGCTAACGAACAGGAGGACTCTACTCTCCGGCAGCGGCGGCAACGAAAGCAGGGAGACAAGATGGGGAATGGGCGGAACCCTACCCCTCGAATTCATAGGCAGGCAGGTAAAGCCCCGCATTTAATGCCCACACCTAACCGCTCCCTCAATTTACGGGTACAGGGACATGCGTCGAATGCTCGGTCTCTAGCCACTATCCCATCCCCCCATGACTGCACCGTTACATCTCTTGCCTCAAAAGGTGTGCCCAACGGACGGTAAGAGTTATTCACGAACGATTCCTTCCACCGTAAGGAACGCGGGCCCCGGCCCCACAAAAAAATCTCAAGGGAGCAAAGGCTGGCCCTCAACCAGAGTTCGACAGCCGCTCTCGAGTATCTAAGTCAGGGATGACCGAGGGGAGCCAACACGAGTCCCTTGTTGAGAACGAACTCTCAAAGCCCCCTGGACATATTCAAGGCGAAACGAAAGGATAACTACGGAATCCCCTCGGAGGGAGGCGTCGAGCCACCGAACCCTATCGAATGGGATCGGAATCCATGTGTCCATTTGTTAGCTCCAATGAAAGCACCTCCGTGGCTTCTAGTCGACCCCTATCGAATGGGACACGAGCTGTCACTTGAATTTCTCGATAACAGCTCACCGGAGGACGTCGGAGCTCGCCCAAACGAGGGTAGCACAATGCTCCTCACCCCTCTTCCCATCGAAAAGGAGCGTGAGGGTTGAAAGAAAAAGATGGGCTTGTTCCTGATCGACCTCGACGAAAGAGGCTCAGCGGCTTGCTCACAACCGGATGGCCTTGACGAAAGAGGAACCAACCATCCGGAGGCTCGACAACGTGCGGAACCCCTCAACAAAAGAGGGGCGAACACGCTCGGGGGCTTGAGCACTCGAGCTCTCCTCGGTCACACACCTGAAAAGCCCTCAGAGGAGTTCCTTACTCCTCTAAGGCCTCGGGGGCTGCCCTCGAAGGGTATGCTCATGCGCACCCTTCAGAGAACGAGAGATGCTACGACTCCAGTTCATGAGCCTCTGCGTGAGTGCCAGCACTCGCGTAGAGACTCGGGGGCTACTATCGGGTACTTGGATAAGGGGTACCCTAAACCTCAATCCAGGAGAATTAATCCCCAAGCAGTTGGCATAAAACCTTGAGAAAACTCCCCACAAATCAAGCCTACTATCACCCTCTGCGAAACAAGGCCCAACACTCAGGACTAATCCATATTGGGCTGACCCAAGAACAAGACGCACCAAACTATACGCACCCCTCGACGGGGGCCCTCGAGTGGCGAAACTCCATGCGGATGGACGAGCCCCCGCCAAGTGGCGGACCTCCGCGCAAGCGGACGACCCCTCGTCGAGTGACGGACCTCCACGCGGGAGGATGACCCCCCGCCCAGTGACGGACCTCCGCGTAGGCGGACGACGCCACACCGAGTGATAGACCTCCGCACGGGCGGACGACCCCCCGCCGAGTGACGGACCTTCGCGCGGGCGGTCGACCCCCCGTCGAGTGACGGATCTCCGCGCTTGCGAACGACCCCCCGTCGACTGCTACTACACCCCTCGATCCATGCCCCTTCTTGGACTATAAAAGGGGGCACTAGGATAGCTGAAGAGAGGACTCTCTCTGATTTAAACACACTCAATCTCACTCTCTTCACCTCTTTTCTCACTCACTCGCTTGTATCCCCCCTGTACAAGCACTTCGGTGCAAGATAATACAATCGCTCCCCCCTCGCTGGATGTAGGGCCTTCTTTGCCCGAACCAGGATAAATATTTGTGTTCTTCTTGCATCACCATCTGGATTAATGAGCATGCAGTACAAATTTACTCATCGGCTTAGGGCCCCCTGGGTCCGAACACCGACACTCAGGCATGCGCAAATCTTCCCTCCGGCATCCCTCTATGTTGTTGTTTTATTCTTGTTCACGGTCGAGGCAGAGGCCAGAGTTGACGAAGCCCACGAGGTTGCAGACCTCTGCGATGAGGCCTAGCATCAGGAGATGCAGCGGGACAGCCTCAAATCCCATCCCGTGCACCTCCCGCTTTGGATGGCCGGTGACGATGGGCCCTAGGCCAACAAAATAAGGAGGTGGCGTGCCACGGCACACCTCCCCTCAATAAGAGCCAGCGGCGAGGTCGGCCCCAACCTTGGAGAATCTCTGGCCACATCTTGCTCCATTGCTTTACCTTCAAACTGACTAGCTTTAATGGTCTTGTAGGCACTTATTTGGCTAGAATCTTACAAAAAGAGAGGGGAAAGGGGGAAGGGATGGAGGGGGCGACCCACCTGCCTGCCACTGGCGAGGTCGTCAGGGAGGGATAGGGGGTCAGCGGCGGTTGGAGCAAGAAGAGCTAGGGGAGGGGAGGGGAGGTTGGGGGAGGAGTTCGCATGAAGGCGACTATTCCACGCAAAGGCGACTTGTTATAATCCTTGGTTCCTTCTTTGTTCTATATTTCCAAAGATGTAAGGTTTGCACTGTATTATCTTTGATTGCTGAATAAGATGTTATAACTTTGCCAAATACCTTTTTTGTTTCTTACCAACTAAATTTTAATACTCTCTCTTCATCATATCAAATATTTTGATACATGCATGGAGCATTAAATATAGACTAAAAATAACTAATTGTACAGTTTGGTTGTAAACGAGACAAATCTTTAGTCCATGATTGATCAATAATTATCAGATACAAACGATAGTGTTATAGTGCCTTTTAACTTTACCTTTTTCACAATCTAAACAAGGCAATTGCAATTAAAATAGTTGGAACTTCAGTACCAACATGAACCAAGTGGTTTTATTCTGTTGTGATTAGGGCCTGAGCCATGTTTGTCTGCGTGATTTAGTGCAAATCCTAAGGTTGTCCACACTTGAGTTGTATATGGGCATCTGAAAAACATGTGTTCAATATTTTCCTCCTTATTACAGGAGGTCTTTACCTGTATGTTATTATGAAAGATGGCTTCATCTCTCATGCCCCTAAAAAGATCGATTACACCTGTGTATCCAACACCATTTTCGTTTTGCCCTCCATGTCCTCCATTTTAGTATTAAGCAAACATGATATGCTAAGAAAGTTTTGTCAAGATTTGGAATGGAGATTGTAATCCAACAAAAGTTCCAATCTATCCAGGAACTGTGTTGCATGATGACAAGGGTGGAAGACAAGTTGATGTAACAAAATACAGGAGGATTATGGGATGTTTGAGGTATATACTACACATAAGGCCAGATTTGGCTTTCTTAGTTGGTACGGCCAGTAGTTTCATAGAAAGACCCACTGCAATGCATCAAAGTGGATACTGAGAGAGACCCACTGCAATGCATCAAAGTGGATACTGAGGTACTTGTAGGGTACTCTGAATTATGTACTGGTATATACTAGAGAAGAAAAAGAAAAGATCATGATATGCTATTCAGACAGTGATCTAGCAGGAGACAGGGAGTATAGGAGGAGCACTGGTGGGATGGCTTTCTACTTGAATGATGGTTTGATCATATGGTGTTCACACAAGGAGAAGACAGTAGCACCATCAAGCTATGAATTTGAATTCATGACTGCAATAGCTGAAAGCTCTTGTTTGGTTTTGGCTAATTAATGACACACCAAGTTGCTAATGATTTTACTAAGTGTATGTAGAATATATTAGCAACACATGATGAGGAAGCTAGGTGGCATGGAGATGACCACTTGATCATTGTGATGGATACGATGCACATGATGAAATGATCAAGCTCCGAGGAATCAAGAAGAGCCCATGGAGATCAAGGCGAGGTATATCTTGCTAGGGCTTTTTGGTTTAGTGATGGAGACACTTAGCAAGTGTGATCATATTTAGGATAGATAGACGTACTATCAAGAGGGGAGGTCACGGTTATCTCGATGTGCAAGTGCCTCTAGGATCTAACATTGAGCATATGCATTAGGATCTAGAGCACTAACCAAAATCCTTTGAAAATGATTGTGAAAATGCTAACACAAATGCACATGGTGATGTGCACTTGGTGGTGTTGGCACATTTACAAAGGAAAAATTATTGGAGAAGGTTCGACGAACTCTTATGTTGGAAAAGAGAGTTGATGGCTCTTGGATTTGAAAACTGCTTTGATCCTTTGTGATTTGTATCAAGAGGATATATGGGTTTTGTAGCCCTCTGAGTAAGCTTTCCAACATGTCCAAGAACATTAAAAACAGAGTTCGGAGCTAAGAGATATGCCCGTTTTAGCATGAGGTGGCCTGAAACTTCAACGGTGCGAACATAGAGGTGTGGACGCGTCCTGAGAGCTCTGGACATGACTCAGTGGAAGCAGAATTTCAAGTGGATCTATGGACGCTGGCTTTAGGAGCTACGGGCGCGTCCAGACACTTCATTTTGTCAAGGGCATTCACAGTTGCATGGTGACCAAGATTTTCAACGGTGTGGACGTGAAGCTACGGACACGTCTGGAGTGCTACGGATGCAACTCAGAGAGGGCTGCAATCCAAGCTGAGCTCTAGACACTAGCGAAAGGCTACAGACGCATCCAAAGCCTCCAACGACTACTTTTCTTGCACGGTGTGATTGCACGGCCCGGACGCTAAACCGTGCTTCGCCCGTGTTCGGAGGCTTGCTACGGACGCGTCCAGATGTCCTGTGTTCAACTTCGGGCCAGCGTGAAATTGCACGGTGTGGTCGCAGGGCTGGGCGTCCAACACCTAGCTGTGGACGCGTCCAGAGGTGTCGTGCTGAGTTGGATTCAAAGGTAACAGTTGGAATTTCAGGTGGGGGCTTATAAATAGCCCCTTGGCCGGCCATGGGAGGTCTCTCTTGCCCATTCTAATATCCTAGAGCATACTTTGAGCTAAAGAGACTCCCTCCGCTACTCTCCTTGCTTGATTGATTGATTCAAGAGAGAGAGTGAGATTCAAGTGCATTTGCTTAGTGTTTGCATCTAGAGGCACTTGTTCTTCTTGATTGCTCCGGATTTCTTGTTACTCTTGGGTGATTCCCGTCACCCTAGATGGCTTGGAGTAGCAGCGGTGGTTGAGCTCGAGTTGGTGATTGTTCGAGGCCACACCGGTGGATTGTGAGGGGTTCTTGAGCCTTTCCCCTAGGAGATCACAATTGACTACTCTAGTGGATTGCTCGCAGCTTGGAGGATCCTCATCTTGTGTTGATAGTGCCGCATCCGAGGCTATGGGGTTGACTAGGTGATGCCATTTAGCCGGCACATATCCTAGTGGGTGTATCGCTACAACGAGGACTAACTTGCCGAGAAGCAAGTGAACCTCGGTAAAAAATCATTGTGTCAATTGGTTTTTCTGAGGACTATCTCTTTGTGGTTGTGATTGGATTGATTGGTTCATCTCTACATTGGTGGTGTATAAATTCCATCCCTGCCCTTACCTTTCATGTTGCAATAGCTTGTTGTGCCTGTTGCAGTGCTAGTCTCGTAGCTTTGCATTAGCCTTCTGCTATTGTTGCAGTGTTGCTAGTTTGTGTTGGTTGCTTGTGTAGCTTAGCTTGGTGTAGTTTATCTTGCTACCTAGTTATCGATCTAGCTTGTTGTTGTGCCTAGTGATCATAGCCTCTTGCTAGAATTGTGTAGGCTGCTTGCTTAGCATAGTTGAGCTAGTGCTAGAAAGAGCTTCGCCATCTTAAGTACTAACCAGTTGTTTTAGTGCTTTCCAAGAAATTTTTATAGGCTATTCACCCCCTCTAGCCATTAGGACCTTACAACAGCAGTATCAATGCATGCAAAATGGCTCAGGAGTCTGCTGGGAGAGTTAACAAAGAAGAAGCTCCAATGTGTGACTATATTTGTTGATGAAGAATCCAGTGTTTCATGGTCGAAGTAAACATATAGATATCAAGTTCCACTACATTAGAGGATGTGTGGAGAGGGGAGAAATTGCAATGAATTGGATTGACACATTAGAGCAGAAAGTTGATTCTCTAATGAAGGCACCGGCAGTGATCAAGCTGGGTGAGATGAGGCACATGCTCAGTGTTAGAGAGCTTGTGGTGCAGATGCATCAATCTTAAGGGGGAGAATGTTGGGTTAAGCTTGATGCTAAATGATGTGGAACGAGTCTGTGCAGAGCTAGCAAGGTGAGAGCATGGATAGAATTTGAATTTGAAATGGAGCGGGAGCAGTTGCCATCGGCTGAAGACGGTGACCGCGCTCATGCCGCGTCTCAGTGCAAGTAGTTTCATTGTACTCTTATTGTATCGCATGTTTTGTAATTTCCCGTGTTGTAACTGTGTTCATCAACTACTGGTATAAATAGTGTGAGGTTAGAGGTGTGTGTTATCGCAAAGTGTTGGTTGTAAACACTCTACTTGAACTTGTGAAAGACGAAAAGGGGAGCTGTCACCCTAACGGTTCCCGAAGTGTTCATGTGCAGTTCTTGCGTTCTTAAGTTAGGCTAGCCAATTCGATTCATCAAGCGTTTGTGATTGTGTTTCTGATATTACACAAGAGATGCACCGGCTGTCGGATGCTCGTGGCTTTGTGCACGCGACCAAGCCTGCGCGCTGCCTGCGGTGGCGACCAAGCCGGGGCAAGAGCCATGTGCCAGCGCTACGCAGCTGCGGTCGCGTACTTGCCCCATGGCTGGAGCCCGGAGCCACACGCCAGGGGAACACCACAGTATTGTAGTCACCGAGGCGCGCCGCCCGCCGCAAGCTTGGGCGCCTTCTCATGGGGTCTGCTACTGCGGGCTTGTCAGTATGTATGCCAAGGCCTTGTTTAGTTACATGTTAGAATTTGAACCCCAGTAACACTTTCGTTTGTATTTGGCAAATATTATCCAATCATAGACTAACTAGACTCAAAAGATTCATCTCATGATTTAGAACCAAACTGTGTAATTAGTTATTTTTTATCTACATTTACTACTCCATGCACGTGTCCCTAGATTGATGTGATGGAGAGTGTTGGCGTTTCTTTGCATTACTACTAAGAGTAGGCTCATAAGTCTGTCCTTAATAATAATACTAGAAATGTGTGTTGATATTCCTAACCACCATTACTTCAGAAAGAGTGACCCTTGGCCCTTAATGGCGCCAGCCTAGGTAATGCAGTCTGGTAATAACAGTTAGAAGTGCCTGATTGGCCTTCCTAACCATCATTACTTACGATATGCAAAACTGTGGCACGGTGCTGTGGGGTGCAACAATAATTATAATCCTCAAGTAACGGTACTTAGGTACGCCAATCGATAGCTCAGTAAGAAATTAGAATAAATCTGCAAGCGCACAGAACTATCATTGTAGCATTTCAACCCGTGAGTATTCAAGGGTGTCTTATTTATAATTTCCCCTAGGAAGGCATGATGAATGCATCTAGCTTTGGTATAAACGTGATTACTTATTGAATGCATAGGTGGTCATAGCATAAACAGGGGTTAAATCAGGTTCATAAGATAGTGGACACACATCAGAGCAACCTCAAGGATAAAAGATAAATAAAGAATAAAGAATAACTAAGTGAGCAGACATTGGTTGTATACAGCTATGCAAAGAATAGTAAGATACATCTAACTAATATGACTAGAATCAGGACTAAGTCTGGAATGATAGGGAGATCCCCGCAGCTGGTCTGCCAGCCGATAGAGACTTTACGAACTCCTACTCAATACCTGAACGTGGGGGAATGCTAGGGATGGACAGGGCTGTCACCACCTACCCACCTACCCCTCTGCTCGTGGGGCACCGACATATCCGCTGATCTCCTCATACCCGAGCACCATGCTCGTGTAATTGGAAACAACTCCTAACCTCCCGGGACCCCAACCCTTCGGATTGACAGGCTCGGCTAGGAGCAACCATGACGGCACAATGAACCATTATCCCATCCTTAGTTCTTCCTCTATTCATACTAATTTGATGAACAATGAAGAACATTGATGAACATATCAAGAACATAACACATAGACTATAGACTAGTTTATATGTTATGATCATAATATGAGCAAGACTATACTCTAATTCAAATGCATTGCTATATAAATAAGATGAGAACTTGCTTATAGAGGAGAACTGAATTGTATTCATACCAAGATGTTTTTGATTCCTCCAAGGAGATAAGCTCTCCTTGATAGCTTTGCCTTGCTCAACTACTAACACTAAACTAAAGAGAACAAGTATAAAATGTGAGGTGTAGTGCTCCAAATGTTGGTGTGTGTTGAATGGTGAAGGAGCTCTCTATTTATAGCCCAAGTAGAATGGTTCGGGCGTCTTCAGGTATGGAAGGAGGTGAAACCGCCTAGAGGGAACCGACCTACGCACAGCCCGAGAAGGCCAGGCCCAGGAGGCCCCACCCGGGGGCGGCCGGTCCCCTGGCTGGGTCCGCTGGCCACCGCCTTCGGGTGGTCGGTTGCTTCCTAGGCCTGGACAAAATTTATGAGAATTTGTCTTCGAGTGCATATATGAAAAAACTATCATTTTCCGTACGATTTTAAAAAAGAAGATGCACTATGAATATGCGCCATTCTATATTTTTTCTTGAAAACTGTCAAAATATGCTGTGAAGCGGTGGCAGGAATTGGATTTGGAGCATTCTTTGGAGAAGGAGGATTTGGAAGATTCTGAGCCCTCCTCTTCTTCTTCGGAGGAGGAGGAGCAGGAGCAGGATTTGGAGGATTCTGAGCCCTCCTCTTCTTTTGGGCAGGAGCAGGAGCAGGAGCAGAAGCAGGAGTAGGAGCCTTTGTCAACGCCGCCATTGCTTTCGCAATTTCATCCAAGAAGGTGTCGACAATATGCTGATTTGAGTTCCTGATGTCTTTGACGAATCCAGAACCACCGCTTCCATACCCCTTCATGTCATCTAGAATAATTTTGAAGAAAGCCTCACGGTCAATTCCATCATCTTTGTGAGAAATGATAGCTTTGTCAGCAGCATTCAGATGGGCCCTTTTCATAGTTTTTGAAAGCTGGTGGAAATCCTTCACAAGTTGCGCATGCATATATTGCTGGAGTTGAGGATCTTTCTTCAATGCCCTTTTGGCCATATAAAGATCAGCATTGGTGGGACTTATCTTTTTGTACTTCTTACTTGATGGAAGAGGCTGATTATAGAACAACACATTCTTGAGGTATTTGTTCTCCAAAGCTCTAAATTTCCAATTGCCCTCATTCATAGAGCAATAAGGCAACTGAGCAATAATCTTCTCATACTTTGCAGGGTCAGTCACTTCAACAAAACGAAGCTTCATATATAGGACACCAAACTGCATCAGCTTGCCCACCTCTGTCCGTAAGCCTGGATAAAGTAAGACAGCATACTACAGGCTGTGCTTGTAACTCTTGAGCAAGTCTACCAGATTAGACATATCAATGGGTATCTGACCAGGGAACACTGTACCAGTAATGCTGTCAGCTAGAAACAGAGCATCCTGAAGCTCATTGTCCGAGTCAACCTCCACAAGGCTATAACGTGTATAATCAAGTGCTCGAAGGCTGCCAGTGCGTGTGAAAAACAGCTCATCTAGGCTCAGATTTCCATCAAAACTCAATCCTAGCATATGAAACATGATGATGAATCTCACAAGCTTCCGAACAGAGCGTCTTGAGAAATCATCAGGTGTGAGATACAACTTAGTGGATCCAGGAACAGGTTCTGCAGATACGCTCAGTACTGCTGCCAATGCATCCTTGAAACTGACCAGTTTCTTTGATCTTTTGACCGAGACAAACAATTCTTTGACATTAGCCATTTTAATCCCCTGCAAGGTTAGGTTAACAGAAATTAACACACCAAAAAACTAAACATTGTAGTATTCCCAAGTAAAACCATATGCATGTTAAGTAAAATACAATAACTTATAATCAATATATGATGACATAATGAAACAAACTGAACTGTAGAAAGCAGAGTTTGTCTTCACAAATAATGGAACATGCTGGAAATTAAGATACACACTACAGGAGAGGAACATGAAAACCTCAATGGTATAATTGGATGACAATCCTATAGAACGATCTAATCGATCAATGATTCTCAGATCCAAAAATGCCATGTTCTTTGCAACAGCAATAGAAACAATGTATAGTGTGTGTTCAACTCCCTGGCTACCAGATCTTGTATCATTAACACACCAAAAAAGTAAACATTGTCAATTTCCAAGTTCAATGGACAAGCAAAATACAACAACTTATAATCAGAGACTAGTGACTAGTACAAATTTAGTGAGTTAGCAGATGTAGTAGAAGCCGCACACTCAAAACAAAAGACGGGGGAGCTCAGTTGCAACTAGTCACCAAATCTCTAGGCCTAATTGTTGGACAGAGTGGGAAACCAAAGAACTAAAGATAATGACAAATAGATGGAGTTAGAGACTAGTTACTAGTACAAATTCAGCGAAACATGGAAACACAGGGAAGAAACAGACTAAAAGTCATCAACAAAGAAAAGGGCAATTCCATATTTCCATCAATGACTACCTTGATTAGTCAATGGACTAGCCACTTGAGAATCCACAAAATGAGTTTAAAAATGTGTTGACTGATGAAGATAGGTGCCTGACAGTGAAAAACCAGAGATGGGATCAGCCTAAGCACATACCAACACAATAAATATCAGATAATGAAACTGAACCGACCAATCAGCATGACAGAATGAAACTGAACTGAACACTCAAAAACAGGCACTGAAACCACATTTGAGGCGCACAGGAAGCAGACCTGAATGTGCATAGGCAGTCGTCGATCTGGACCTCCTTGCTGGGGAAATCCACGCCGATGGTGGCGTTGTACTGGTTGCTGAACTTGTTGTTGACGTACCTGCTCGCAAAAAACAGCAATGACTGCCCGTGGAAACCTAGCAGCTGAATGCCTCAATTTACAAGATGACTTCATTGAAGAGAAAGGGCCATCAAACAGCCCAAAGCCCAAGCCTAAACCACCAACTCCCTCCCCTCCTTTGTGCCGCTGTTCTCTCCCGCATCTCTCTCTCAGGCCACGCCCGCCGTCCAACTCCGCCTGATGCTGCTGCTCCCCCACCGATGACCTCCGCCCCGCCCAACATCCCTTCCTACTCCCCCACCGTCCAACTCCGCCCAACGCTGCTCCTCCCTAGCCGCAGCACAGCACAGGCTTGCTACGAGCCTACAACCAACCAAACAAACCCTTGGATGCACTGTCTCATCTCAATCCACGTGTGCTGGAGTGGATTGGTGGAAATTAAACTAAGTTCCATCCTAATTCACTCCAACCCACGTGGATATGGATACAAGCATCATCGAAATCCAAACATGGCCTAAATTGGGAGGCATCGAAGCACCTGACCTAGCGGCTGCCGGAGGCAAGGCCACGCCGGATGCCGAGAAGAATGTGGCCGGAGTCGTGGATGGAGGGATCGGAAATGGCGGGCGGCAGCCCACCTCCAACCCCAAGGCCGGAGGCGGGAGGCCGGAGCCTGGACGCGGCGGCCGCGATCGTCGGAGGAGCCCCTGGGGCAGCCGAGCGCTGGGAATGGCGGCGTTAGGGTTTAGCGCTTTTTCGGGAATCAAACGCGGCACGCGAACTTAGTGGCGGAGTGGCCGAGTTGGCTCGACTAGGACGGACCACACGGTACGGCACAGCGTGGGCCGAAAAAGCGATTTTGTTAGGTTTTTTTTAATCCAAAAGTTCACTTTTCTTCCTATTTTGGCTAAATCTTTAAAAAATGGTAGTAAATCGATAAAACATTATAAAATGGAAAAATCTAATTTTGATGTACTCTGCGTGAGTAGGTCTATATAGTTAATTTATAATATGGTATGTTTTAAAACAAAGTTTTTTCTATAGATTTAAATCTATATTTTTTAATTAATTAGAATAATTCATAACTACAGTTGGTGTGGTCCAAATGCGGCAAAAATTTTATGGTAGAGTAATTATTTTATGTTTAAAATGTAGTAAAAATTTCATACTCATTGAATAACGTGTAACTTAGTTATAAATTTATTTAGGGTTTATGCTAGTTAAATCTAAATAAAACTATAACTACGTTAGACATGATCCAATGACTATGAAATTTTTACTATAGTTGAAGCATATAATAATTAGGTTACCATAAAAATTTCATCATAATTGGACTATAAAAACTATAATTATAAATTATTTTATTTAATTATAAAAAACATAGATCTAAATCTGATGCAAAAAAATGTACTAAATCATATTATATTATATATTCACTATGTAGATCTCCTCATGTGAAGTTCAAAAAAATTAAATTTTTTATTTTATAATTTGTCTATGATTTACTATGTTTTTTCACAGATTTAGTCGAAATAAACAGAAAAAGACAAAACCGTTTTCAAAACCACTCCAAGAAGGTAAAGTGTACGGTTTAAAAAGTTAAGGGAGATGGTTTACCCAGTTTTATGGTTGAGGGAGAAAAAACAGACTTCCCTGAAAATTTGAAGAGGGAAAGTGGACTTAATTTGTAAGGAGAGCTGCTTTGAGTAGGCCCCAAAACACTAGAGACGTCGAACCGTGATTGTCAGAGCTTAAGAGCGAACTTTGCCAAGAATAGGCAATTAAAATATTCCATACTGCAGCTGCATCCAGAGAACCTAGCCCAACATGGACACTAGCTGCTCACATATGCATGTTGTAACAAGTACAACGACAGCCTAACTATATTGCGAAGAAATTAGGCCAAGTCAGGCCTAAGAGGAGGACGAGAACGTCATAGGCCGTGTCTAGGGCGTTGCTCACGCCAAGAAGGAGGAAGGGACGCCGCTCACACGCGAGCAGAGAATTCGGTATTGTAAGAAATCATGAAAATCAATCATGATCGACATAAAAACCTTCTCTGAAATAAGAGACTAACCGTTTTATGAGAGTAGAGAGAGTTTGATGAGAATAAAACCCTTTTGTACTATTTTCCAAAATATGTTCTTTTGGAAACTAAGACATGAAATCCTCCATTGAGACTAGTCTAAATGGCTATGTATATCACAATGGCTATGTATATCACATTGTGTTACTCTTTTGATTGGAATATAATGACATCATTCACATTTCGACAAGTAGAGAAGAAAAATAGAAAAAGTATATGAGAGACAAGTGACGGCCACGGTGCACAATTTTTACACGGCCTAATAACTATATAGCGTAGTATGTATGTATGTATACACGCACATAAACGTTCTTGAAGGGCGCCTACCAAGTTCTCCTTACAGCGAAGTATAAAGGGATACTGGTAGATTGGCGCGCCTTTGCGCGCCCAATGTGGAAGTGGATCTTGAGGTTGAACAGAGCCCTCGCGAGCGTCCGTGGGCACAACAAAATATTTTAAAAACCAAAAAAAATATGTGTATTACATTTTATATCATAGATTTATGTTAATGCTTTGTCTTGAGATGGTACATTAATAAATAAGTAAAAAAAAATTGAGATGAAAAAAGGAAAAAATTCATCAGATGTTACGTGGTGTCGACAGTCAAGCCTGCAATAAAAAAGGGAATATGAGTGTTATACAAAGGAAATATATGTTTAGTTCATATACTGGAAATTAGGTAAAAGTTGCATAGCCAAGTATATACAGGCAAAGTTTGGTTCCCCAAATACATATGTACGTATATCATCTGACGCAAAACTGGTTTAAGAAGTGATGTAGGGAGGCACATAGTCACAGAACACATAACACATGCTTTCAGGTTCTGTGATATGTTAAAAAAAAATAGTAACAATTAGTAGGCATATGTATACGTGAGAAGAGATGGGAAAATAAAAAGGGAATGAAATCAGAGTAAGGTCTGAATTTAGCCTTTGTACTATGCGAGAACTTTGGTAGGCAAAGGCATGTTAAGATGGCAAAGGCAAATCTGTTCATATGTATTTCGGTGATTCGGAAGGCAAATGCATGTTAAGATGGTGGCTGACAGTGTAAAGAAGAGAATAGCCTTGCACTCCACATATTACCTACCTACACTGTCTGCATAGGGAAAACTAAGATGGCACCATTCTAATCTGACAAACAGAAGGTGCAGTCTAATGGTGCATTCATGCCCTCAAACTTTACGTGTGGCATTGGCTGAATATTTAACAGTAGATGGCTACATCGCGGAATATATTGTCCCATGGATAACATTCGCATTAGCTTTATTACACTCCCATGAATCTGCATCTGCAAACACGACCCAAAAAAAATCTTGGGAGGGAAGTAATGTACAATCACTACATGGCACAGTCAAGGGAAAGATGGATATCTATCATTAACCCAACCAAAGATCAGAATGCACTAACCAAAGATCTGAATGTATATATCAAGGTTAAGAAATATAATGAGACACGGTTATTGGGATTCCCAAAAAATACAGTTATGGGGATGATATTATTTTAAATATGTAAGAATCTTTGTTCTTGCAAATCTGTACAGAAGGTAAAACTGTATAAACTGAAACCCAATTCCAAGTTTGTTCTCTTTTGTCATCCTAATGAAAGGGGTTACATATACAGCTCCACTGTGCACCAATATTGGTCTTGTTCTACATTAAATTTTGTAGCCTTACAGGTAATAATCTTGAGGTACATGGAATACAAAGAAAAGATAAGGGGAAACCTGACTCATAGAGGCCTTTTTGGTAAATGACTTCAAATAGCCAGAGCATTAAACTGAAACACAAATGCAAACCACTTCTTCATTACTTGCTACTCGAGGAAGGTCCACTACGACCCACTCACATGCAGAACAATTGTAACCTATTTATTAGCACCTTTGACACAGTGACTTTATCTTAAATATTCAATTTAGTGCTCACAAAATTCATAGATGAAAAAGGTGAAAGGGATGAACTATTTCTCAAGAAAAAAATTAGAGGTAACCTGATGGTTCATATCAAAATTCTTCAGAAACAGCAATAGGTTGAGCTGTATTGGCATGGGATTTAGTTTATGACAATAGGTTAGTAACAAAGAGCTAGGCATAGATAACAGCTGCATCATGGAAGATAACAGCTGCATTATGGAAGATAGCAGCTGATGCAGGTTGTAGAAGATGGAAACTTCTAATTAAAGGAATCATCTCAAATATCTTTTCATTAGTCCTGATGCAGGTTGTAGAAGATGGAAACTAATTTAGAGTAGATAGATACCAGCTGCATCATGGAAAGTAAGAGCATAAAAAATGGCAGCTGAACTATAAACAACAAAGTTGAATTAATATGATGGCAGCTCTGTTTCAATCATCAGTTAATAGATCAATTCATTATGGCAGCTCATTATTGTGTGCAAAATCTGAGACACCTACGGATATGACCAAATAAATGTGCATGGAAAGGGATACAATCATTACAGCAACAATGCTAGAAAGACGGAGTTGCATCCGTCAAGCTACCCAAAGGAGATGAGAAGTCTCCATTATTTGAGAAAACAACTTCAGTAATTCTATTTGTTCTTAGCGGAAGTCTCAATTTATTTCATTCTTCACAGGTAGTACCATCCAATTTAACATGCACAAGAGAATCTAAATTCCAACTCTTTTGTGCAATCAAATAACTAAGAACATGCTTTTTCATGGAAACAATAACTAAAAGAAGACCACGACACTACTTTTGTATCCAACATGTGCTTTTACACATCAATCATATATAGCACAACTTATGTTGATGAGCATTACCTGTCAATGTGCAGATACATTTTGTCCAAGAAAAAGTCAATATGCAAATACATGAACTTTATAAGTGATGAATAGTGATAGCGTTCCTTACATTGCCTTGCTTGACAGATTCTATGGCGTCACAGCCAAGTGAATACCCCTTGAAAAGCTATTGTCTTCAGTTCATTTGGTTCTTGCTGTCAGGACTCAGGAAAGATACCAGAGAAAGATAAGTCAGGCAAAAAAAAAAAGCAAACATTAGATTCGTCTGTTAAAAGCCCCTTGGAAAGCAGAGGGAATATACTAAAAAAAAAACTACAGCATAAACACATGTTTTTTCCTAAAGGTGCCACCTTCTCTTCCCGGTTGTCCAGCCATGACATAGTATGTATCAAACCATCCATGCCTCATTGCTTTATTTTCGAGGGATAAAATCATTTGTTTGCAATTTCTACATTTCCTATGGTATCGTGCCTATTGTCGGTCAATGAAGATGGAACCAATAATCTTCGTTGGCTTCTAATCAAGTCAATCTGAAGCCTTCTAGTTAGAGCAGTTGTTGTGGTAGGACAATAACACTAACCACCCAATAAAGATAGCATATTCTCACATCAATATAGTAGTACAAAAACAATTAACATGTGTTGCTAGACTGGGTAAAGAAAACTGAACTTAGTAAATCAGCATACTACATATCGAGGAATCCTAGCATATAAATTCTTTAACAGCTAGGCATATGTATTTTCAACTACAAATTAGGTACCAACTAGGCATATGAATTTAGTAACTATGCATATAACTTCATTGAGTTGCTACTGAACTGAATCAAGCCAACATGCAACCGAACACCACATGATGATATGCTGCTACTTCATAAGCCATGTGCAACACAGAGAACATAACAGAGCGAGATAAGGTGCTGCTAAACTGAATTCAAGATAGATTAAGTTAACTGAACAACTGGGCAGAACTGGGCACTCATACACTATATAGAATCGACCAAAGGAAAAAAGATTCCAAAAATTGCTGTATTTTCAATTTCTGTTATTTATGTCATTACTTATTTAACCAGTATCATGAAGCACTCTTTTTTTTCCCCAATGGGTATTTCTGTGGCCTCACCTCGTGTATGAATGTGAATATTTTCAGGTTTGCAGAACATGTGGCTTGTTAGGCTACTACAATCATAAACTGAAGACATCATACTGTTCAATGTGCAAAAATGGGGAAAATATGGCCAAGATGAGGCTGCCATATGCTTGCAAGCTTTTGTTCCAGGTACTGCATAAGAGCATAATGTATTGTTGCTTTAATCATAGAACCTGATTTATTTTGGCCTTACAATGAAACTGTTTTTTAAGACTTCTTAACTGCCACAAAATTTAGGAGAAGTTTTTTTTCAGGTACAGTACCCATCTGGTAGATGTGCTAACGGATCATTTGTGTTTGAATTTTTGTTAAGATTAATTTCTCTTATACGGAATACTCTGTTTAGTTCCCAAAATGTAGGTTGTTTTAGCCTTCTATCTAAATGAAACCATCTTAGAACTTTTTTTTGACCCTTTACTTCGTTGCTACCTTGATACTATGCTACTAGTCACAAATGAAGTGCAGTGATGTCATTTAATCTACCATTTTTAAGCCTTATTCACAAGTCTAAACTATATGTTTGGAGTTGGACTGATTGCATGCATAGTTTTTTTTTTAGTTTTTTTAGACAAATACATTGGTAATGGACATTCTGGAGCTCTGTATCACCCCTATAAATCTGCCTGCAGAAACTTGCACAATCCACTTAATCTAAATGAACTATCCTGGTCTCGGTCCCATTCCCTAAATGATAAATCTCATTTCTTGGTAGGGGAAAGTAAAGTCATACTATGTGGAGTTTTGTCAGCATTACCTTAACTAATTCTGCTAGTACATGTAGGGTTCCTGTATAGTTATGCATCCTTGATTGTTCATAAACCAAGTTACCATGCACTTGATTTCATTATGTTCACTTGTTTGATTTTCTATTTCAGGAATTGCATGCAATAAATGTTGTTCCACGCTTGAAGTTAACTGAAGTATAATACACGATAGATGCTGAAACTGGACCAGAACATTGCTATCCAAAACAAAATACCGGGCAAGTGGCCCATTTGAACTGTGTTTTCAGAGGTATATAAGAAAACGTCCCTTGTAAATTATAGTCTTCCCAACTAGCAGGCCACACCGCCACACGGCTGCAAAGTTCATTAGCCCACCACCACATGAGGTCGATGACTGCCGGCAACTTGTCCAGTCCGTTTCCTCCGCCATTGCCTTCCTCGTCGATTAACCGTCCACAGATACTCCCTCCTGCCAAACAAAACATGGCCTAAAGTGTAGAAATAGTTTGTCTAAGCTTTCATCCCATGGATCGCTTTCCAAACTGGTAACTGTATTGGCAAATGGTTTATAAAAAATAATCAAGATTTTCTCTTTTTTAACGAAAATCATGGATATTTTCTCTGCACGTGGAGTACATGCAACAACTTTCAGGTAAGGAGTATTTCAAACTTGTACGCCATATGTATACTGTACTGTGGCGGTCTAGGTAAATAGGTTAAGCATATAATCGACTTAGACAGCGAAGATGCTCCGATTCTGCTGCAAATGGCTCCGAAACCTGAACCACAAGATTTGTAAGTAATTAAATGCCGTACAACACCTGTTGAGCTAATCCATACCCTGATTAAGATACCAAGCACACAGCACATGAGCACAAGCAGCTGAAATTGAATACTGCAATGTCCCCAAACTAAAATGCCGCCTTCTTGGAAGATATAGCACGAGCTGTGCAAGTCATGGCCAGGATTTAGGAACATGTGCCCAACAAAATTTTCAGGAGAATGGTAATTTGACAGAGATATCCAATTTGTTCTCACAAGAGTTTACACAGCCTTAAACGATGATGGGTATCCATGGAGACAGAATAGTTACATATATGGCAACAGAAGCCGTCCGAAACATAACAGTCACAAGATTTATTGACGACGTATAGCATGACAATATACGCAACTATGGATCATGGTGTTTTCATAGCCTAGGAAGTGGATGCTGTGGCCTCCTCGAGCAGCTGCTTCACTTTGGTGACGTAGTCGGTCATTGCTTCATCCTTGGATTTCCCTGTTCAGACAACAATTACAAAGGACGCATAATGGTCAATTTGGAGTTTGGTCAGTGAGAGATTGCACACTTGGAACGGGTCTGAACAAACCTTCAACAGCCTTCCAAGCATCCCATTTGGCTCTCTCTTTCAGGCTGAAAATGCCAGGACGCCCTAAGAGACAAAACAGGAATGTTCAGTATGGAACTGTCATTATCCAAAAAGCAAATTCAGCTAGAAAGGTTTGGAATGTTCAGTATGGAACCGTCACTAGCCAAAAAGAAAATTCAGCTAGAAAGGTTTGGAATGTTCAGTATGGAACTGTCACTAGCCAAAACAGGAATGCGTGATTTGACGTTCATAACACTCATAAAAGTAGTACCCTTTTTTCCCTCAAAAAAAGGCTAACCCGAATCTGACCACCTGATCTTTACGAAAAGGGTGATATGAAGAGTAAGGTATTTGAGGAAGCTTGTAGGGAAAGAGAGATAGATGCACAACAGCATCCAAGCATTGCACATTAACAATTAATCAAAAGGTTACTTGAAATGCTAGTTACTCTTGTATTCAAGAAAGTCAAAATGATCTCCTGCAATTTCGAAAGGAAATGATAACTGATTTTCTGCACCATAATTGGAAATTTGAAATTCTGTTTGGTCGCT
This sequence comes from Bothriochloa decipiens, assembly GCA_023333625.1. Taxonomy (NCBI): domain Eukaryota; kingdom Viridiplantae; phylum Streptophyta; class Magnoliopsida; order Poales; family Poaceae; genus Bothriochloa; species Bothriochloa decipiens. The sequence goes on from CM041644.1 coordinate 4,049,600, forward strand.
CCACCTATAGTGACAAGGTGATCCATTAAAAACATGAGCCCAAGAATCCAAAAGTATGAGTTTGCGTACACACACACCAAGCATGAAATCCATGGCAAAATCAAGCACATCGCAACCCAAGGCAAACGAGACTGCTGTCATTAGAATCAGTAATTCAGTATTCTTCCGTCTTGATTCAACACGGGAAACTATGAACACCTATAGCTTAGGCAGGACAATGTTGCGAGCAGATGAAATTAAAGCTTGTAAACATCCGAGCAGTACGAGATTCGATCGACAAGATAGGTAAAAAACGCATACATACGTACCGGTGTTGACATTGCCAACAGTGGCCTGCTTGTAGAGCCCGTAGAGGATGAGCTTGTTCTCGTTCGTCGTCGCGTCAGGCAAGGTCTTGGCCTTCTCGGCGTGCTCCTCAAACTCCTCCTGCCAAAATCAAAGAGAAGGTTAATAACCAAGCAACCAATCTATTTCAGTATATTCCATCACCAGGGATGATGGCTTTGCCAGCAGTGACGATTGCACTGGCTTGCATAAGCTGGGGACAAACCGATCCACCAATCACCACAGATAGCTTTGCAAGTGGTATAAGTGGTAACAGTAATACTGTTCCATGTGCTTCTGCACGATCATCATGAGGGAAAAAACAGTATAGTGCAGTGCTACTCCTGGTTTGCAACAATTTCAGAGCTACGGAGTGTTGCTAACTTGCACGCCATAATAGCAGAGACGATGGTCACAATTCAGAACACACTTTATTTTTGTATAGATAAAAATAACAAGTTTACGACAACAGCAAGGCAGCACTGCTCTGTCTCGTTGGTTCTGAAGCCTGAACCAACCACACAATCCATCAACGGCGAGGCTAGGTCCACCACCTAATCCATACTCTCAACTTGTTGCCAGAGCCACTAAGCAACAACTGAACCTGCCGGCAAGATCACAACCACACAGCGGCTGACATCTTGTGCCTTCACCAGCGAAGCCGGCGGTCCCAAATCGACCTCTGAACGCTGCAGGCTTTGCTCCACAACTCTTCTTCGATCGAAGATGCAGATATACAAATACGATACAGAGCGGCGAGGATCCGTACCTGCAGACCCATGGCGACGAGACGTCGGCGCTGCTCTTGAGATGCCTCGGCGAGTTCTCGGCGGTCGATTTCGTAGAGGGGAAGTCCAAGCTCGACGCGCCTCTTGTTTATATCTACTGGCGATGATGGCGAAGGGAGGGAGAGGAAGAGCAAGGAAGCGGTTGTTTCTTTTTTATGAAAAGAGCCTTCGACTTGGACTTATTTACATACTGGTATTACCAGGATCGTGTCCGTACGCGGCACGATCTGGGACGTCGGTGGACTCGTGGACGGCGCACGACACGCGTGCGGACACGCCTCGTGTGCGTTCGTGTGTAGGACTCCTCTGCGTCGTTTTCGGCTTTGGTTCTGCTTGGATTGGAATTTTTTTTATCGCGAGGCTGAGCTTGCACTCCGAGTGGTTCAAGGCTTTTCTTTCTTTTCATACAAATGGTATATGATCGTATCCTCTATAATAATAAATAATTAAGCATAGTATCTTCGAAGAATCGGATCAGCATATCTCAAGTCAACGTAAACATACCGTTCTATAATAAATACAAGAGAATCTCCTTAAAGAAAAATGCGAGGTTATGGTTTTTTTCCTCCACTTGCTTCATCATAAAAAAAAAATTGGGTTCTGACTGGTTAGGTGTAGAATATTTTTTTTCTGCTTCATCATAACAAATAATAAATTACATTAAAAGAATAAATACAGTATTACTTTCAAAAAAAATAATAGACCTATTTGTGATCTGATTAGGTTCACCCGATCTCTTTTTTAAGAATAAACGAGATTACAAACTAAACCGAAGAAGATATGGCACGAAGATTCCTCACCATGGTGTGTGATTTTGAAAATTAGCAGGGCATTTGTCTTCGGCGCACCATGAAAGAGTGGCTTTGTGTATAGCACGTCATGACACTCGTCATTTTAGGGCCTGTTAAAATGTGCATTTATCGTACAACACACCACACTTTACTTTTATTAAGACGACTCTTTTTTTTTGGCATGGATGATGCCTGGTGAAAGAACAAAAATGACCTGGGCGTGAGCCCATCAATGCATACGTCAACACACCACACTCGATCGCGAGCTCCTCAAGAGTCAAGACGAGGAGGTGGATCGGAGTGCACTGTTTTCCATGTCCACTCCAAAGGCAAAATCGTCAAAATTTTTCATGTCCTTTTCTCGAAAAAGGGGAACCCCATTTCCATTATATCGTAATGGAAATACAGCAGTTTAAGATTCGTTTAGAAAGAAGCAGTAAAAGAGTTGGTCCAGACTCAGACCGGAGCCTCCAGGGAGGATAGCACAACACATGACTACAGTTTCTGGAAAAGTAAATCGCCTAACATCAACAAAACCAAAGAACATAGAAATTAATTCTTCATGTGGGAGTTGATGTAGAGGAAGCAGGTGATCAGTTCTGACTCCCGTCCTCATGGCACCCTTGGTCCTTCATGCGTGCCGCATCATCACCATCTTCGTCATTCAGCATGATCCTGAGTGGGAGGCACGCCGGGTGCTTCTCCGTCAATAGCTTGACTGCGATCTTGTACATGGCGTCCACTCCTTCAATCATCGTCTTCTTATCTTCAGTCTTCAACAACCCTGTCCAGTGTTTCATAAGAGCACAAGCATGACTAAGGATTGTCAGGGGGTTCATTAACATTTTTCCCTCAAAACAGGAGTTATTTCTCATCTTCCATAAGGCCCAGCAAACAGCCCTAATTCTGATTGCATGGAATTGCTTTGCTTTGCCTAGCCATTTATAGCACCAAGTCCAACATTGATCAAAGGAGGTGGGTATATCATCATCCCCAAGAGTTGTAGCAATTGTAGCCCAATACATTTGGCTACAGAACAGGTAAACAAGAGATGATAGACATTTTCAGCCTGGGAACAAAACTGGCAAGTAGGGTCGCCATTCCATTGCCTCTTGATCATATTGTCTTAGGTTAAGATGGCATTATTAGCCACTAACCAAAGAAAAAACTTTATCTAGCAGGGATTTTTCCTTTCCAAATGTATTTAAAATACGATGCATTATCACGTTTCGTTAGAGCATTGTATGTGGATTGTACAGAGAATTTCTTTTTCCCACCCAATTTCTAGCTAATAACCTCTTGCCCTTCCTCTAGTTGAGTATTACTAATATCACTCAGAATTTTGCCCCATTGGGTCTCAAGCTCAGGAGTTAACCATCTAGAGAAAGTTAATGGAGTCCCCTTCTTGATCATTTGAGAGACAGTAATTTGTTTCTGATAACATATTTTGAAAAGGTCAAGAAAAAGTTCAGCTATGGGATCATCTATATCCAAGAGTCTAACCAAAGCCTAATGTTTTCACCATTTCTGACTTTGATCACTCTCCTCTGCATATATACATGTTTAACTTTAAGAAGGTCAGACCAGACCGGAGAGTCACTCTGTTTATGTTTGACAGGGGACACCGAATCTCTTTTCATATATTTGAATGCAATGATATTTTGCCATAGACCCTTCTCTTTTTTCAGTTTCCACCGCCATTTACAAAGAAGGCTAATGTTCATCAAGTTGATGTCTTTGATGCCCAGCCCTCCTTTTTTCCTCCTTTTACATGCCATATTCCACTTAACAAGGTGGTACTTCCTCTTAGTGTGCCCCCCTTGCCAAAAGAATGTCCTCCTATTCTTATCCATTTCTTTGATAATGGCTTTTGGCAGTCTGTACATAGACATGTGGTAGGTAGGGGTATTGTTTAAACTAGAGGTAATCAAATTTTCCATGTCCTATCCAAGGGTATCCTTCATTCTCATCGTGTCCACTGTTGTCAAGGAATAAAATCAACCAAAGGCTCTTGAAAACTTCTCTTGTATCCTTTCCCTCCATCACACCCTCTCACATTTAGTATTTGTGTGTCCCTCCACACTCCAAAGATACCTAGTTTTCTCTAAGAGGATAGATTAGTCCGAGTCCTATTTGGTTTATTGTCCCGTGACTCAAACTTACGACCGCGGTGAATTAGAGATTAAGAGTTCTAACTAATTGGTTTCTGTCTCGTCCGTGATCCAAATACGGAAGACATGTTCATAGGAGTCAGAATGGCCCACGTGTAACACGTTACCCAGTCTAATTTCAAAATGTATTAGAATAAGGTCCAAAAGCAAAAACATATTAGAATAGACGACACAAGACCTAAGTTCCGTTGCGCAAGGACATATTTACTTGTACAATCATTTATATTAGTTAAGAACTTGCCTCCACGTGAACAAGAAATTCCACCGTCAGAAACCAGGTGCGCTGAGTGTGTGAGTGTGGTCCAAGGCTTGGATTCGAGAGGTCGTCCCGAACGATGCCGCAAAAGAGCATTTCGAATGTATACGTGTCCTTAGTTTGGTCCGGAACTCCGGATATTCAGAGCATGTCCGAGTACAAAAACCAGAGAACAATTTGCTGGGCGTTTGAATCATGGGCCGAATCGGCTGAGCTTAAAGGCCAAATAGGTAAAAGAGGCGGGTTTCCTTCTATTAGGCCCAGGTTGCACGAGATGTTAGGGTCCGCCGCGTTTCTCTCTACCAAAATCAGCATTTTTTTTTTCCTTTTGCGAAGGAATCATAATAATCAGCAACGAACCTAACAATGTGAAGCTACAGCGTGTTCGACTACAGATATGTCTGATTATCCAAATCCACTTGAGCAATACATATATATAGATATATATGGCAAAGGTAGTGAGCACGGCTGCAAAACTGATCATGCAAAGGTACTTCTGAGATTAGCCATGGCCTCACATTTTGTTCATGACACCGTGGCTTAACGAGAAGCTTGTTTGATTTGCACTCAGTAAAATGAGTAGACTGACTCTATTTATGTGCTTTATCACTGGACAAGAGCAGCAGGCACAGAGACAGGCCCCCATAACATAACATAGGCCATATATAAAATGAAGTGAAACCAAAACAAAGCTGGGCTTGTTCCTTAACAAATGGGTACATCCTCAAAGGTCACTCACTGATCATCACTGGAAAGGGCCTCCCCGTCTCCGAAACGAAACAAAACTTATGAGCAAGAACATATATTTATCCATATAATAGTTTCCATATAATAGTTGCATCCTGCGGCCTTCAGAACACACAAGCATGTCTTCCACTGTCACTCAAATCCCAAAAGAACAGCGTTTAATAGAGTTCTGGACCTCTGACGGGTTTCTGTCTATTCTAAATTTCTATCTCTACCCTAATCCTGCTTACCAAAACTCATCCCAACCCCTTCACAGTACTGAGGGTGTATGCAATGCAACCTCAACAGACCAATATGCCCATGCAATCTCTGAAGACTGTCATCAGGAAAAGGTTGACCACCTTTTTTCTGGTGTTTGCATTGCAGGTCCATCCCCATCTTCGTGTCACCATTCAGCTACACAAGGGACCTGATGCACCTCATTCACCAGCTGCGTCATCATACCTCCACAGGTCTGGCTTGCCGAGTGCGAGGCCTAGTTCTATTGTGCCCATTCGCCTGAGCTAAATGCTGCTTCCTTAGAATTCTCCTGCGGAGATGCTCATCTTTTTCTACGGCCCGTAAAACGGCTTTCGTGAGCCTCGACTCGACTACTTCCCACGACACAAGCTTCTCTAGAATCGCAGAAACATAATCAGCCCTTCGATCCTGTAAGAATGAAATGGAAGCTAAACACGTCAGAGAAAATTCTCTATTTAACTGCTGGCAAATTTCAAGCAACATTTTAGATCTAACCTCGTAATCCAGGTAGTATGCATGCTGTTCCCAGAAATGAAGAGAATTGTTAGTGAACATGCATTTTTAGTAAAAAGGAAAGGAAAGGAAAGGAAAAATACAATGTGAAAACTGCACCTCCCAAACATCAATCGCAAGGAGTGGCTGCCAAAGAAATAGATTCATGAGACTCCTGTCGATAAATGAACTCATGATGATATAAGGGTGGGGAAGTTGTAGGGTTGATACTCACAGAGTGGCCCCAGACAAGAGGATTGATGGCATTTGGAGTCTTTGAGACGACCAGCCTACCATAATTGTCCGATGGGATTGGGCTTCTTGATTTCACATAAGGCAAGCCGCTTCCTTTGTCTACAAGCAGTTAGAGAAAAGATTTATGTTCATCTGACCAACATGTGCAAGTTACAAAATAGAACTCTGAAGGCAAGAGGCATGGTCATCAGCATCACTTACAGGAAAGCCAAACCCATCCAGAACCAAACTGAGTTAGTGCAGCATCCATGAATTGCCGGATCATGCCCTCATAGGAGCCAAAGTCTCTATTAATGAACTTTAGAAGCCGTTCTGGTGGCTTGCCCCCACCGCCGGGTTTCATGGATCGCCAATAGAAATCATGGTTCCATACCTAAATACATGGCCAAGAACTAGCCACTTGAAGCATACACAAGTAACCACAAATGCACCGCAGCACAATGGACAATGGTACCTGTGCAGCATGGAAGAAGGGGGGATGGGGCTCCTCCCTGCCCTCGTTGAAGGACGCGAGCACCATCTGCCCCAGTGACATGCCTTCCCACTCGCTACAACCGATAATGCCATTGAGCCGGTCCACGTGAATCTGCTGATGAACTCCCCAGTGCTGCGCAACCGTCTCCTTGCTTACGTATGGCTCCAGAGCATCCTACATTACCATCCTGGGTATCTGTCATTCCTTCACTACTAATCTTAGCAAATCAGTGCCGAGTACATACCAAAGCATAAGGAAGTGGCTGCTGCTTTATCCACTCAACATCCTCAGGCAGCGAAGACTCCAGTTCATCTTCGGTATCAGCATCATCATCAATGGAGTCATCAGCTGCAGCCTCAAGGTATTCTTCGTCGTCGGTAGCATCACCATCCACACTGTCATCCACGGTCACCACATCCACCTCATTGGCGCAATGAAATTTTGGGCAATTCCGTCCCCTCGTCCTCTGTCCCTGATCAAAAGCATTCACTCTATCACATCAAACTCAGCCTTGCAATCAAGTCGGGGAAGCCCCCTTGACTAATAAAGAAAAATGGTACAACTGACATGAAGATAGTGCTGCAGGTCCTTATTTTACAGTGAGAGACGACAGTAATCTTCTGAGTTTTTTTTTTAACAAAAAAAGGGTAAGAATATGTTGTAGATAACCTACTGCTTGGTATAGGAAATGGTTCAACAAGAGATCAAAACATCACCTGTTATTGCACTAGAATAACAGCAAAAATAAAGTAAATGTTGTTGCCAAGAACACAGGAACTACTATTTGCCAGTTCCCAATACCAACCGGACCGGTCACCAACCGGCACGATACAGCTCTTCATAGCCCACAGATAACCAAGCACAGGACTACCTCCCAATCCAAGCTCACAGCTAATAAATGGCAAGGAGAGGGAGGAAGGACGGAGGGAAACACACACCTCGGCGCCTCCTCTCCGCAGGAGGAAGAGGCGGCGGCCAAGCCGTGGGGATTCGCCAGCGGCGCGCAGGGAGCAGGATGTGATGCTGGAGGAGGCGATGAGACCGGGAGAGAGGCCGCCCCCCACTGCCACTGCCACGAGCGCGGTGGACGCCATGGACGCGCTTCCGCTTGGGGACGGAAGACTTGGGTTGCGAGCGAAGCGAGGCAAGACGAGATGAGGCGGGGAGGGAGGGAGGGGATAAGCGCGGCCTTGTGGGCTCAAACGGAACCGTGATTTGGTCTGGGCCTATAGTTTTTCAGCCCATTCTTGACCCGTATTTCCTCCAGCCCATATGAATGCTGGAATGCGTAGTATGTTTATGGTGGGCCGGATGCAAGGCCCATAAGTGAAGCCGTCGCGTGAAGGCGTAGTTAGCAAACTACGCTTTCTATCCCCTCAAAAAAAAAAAAACTACGCTTTCTTCCTTAAACTGAAAGACTGAACCTGAACGACTCTTGAAGCATGCGTGAAGACAGCAAAAACATGCACTGCACTGCGCATAAATTTGTAAGAAGCATCTCCAGATCCTTCCGTCGAATATTCATATGATGCGAAGACCCAATCATGAACCGCGATTATTAGAAACGTACTAGAATATCATTTTTATTTGTCCGGAATAATGCAGGCAGGCAGGCAGGCACGCGCAGTGGCGACGATCACCCCTGAACCGGCCCTCTTCTTCTCGGATCGACACCTCAGTGTCAGCAGGTCAGGGACAGACACTGTCAAAGATCTGAAAGCAAGTTGCAGTTTTGGCACTCCGGCGACGCCCGCCATGAGTGGGATTAACAAATAATGCGGGCCCTCTGATCTGAGGTCAGACGGCGGGTGCGGTCGCCATCCATCCATCGCCGTCGCCATCGCCGGGTGGGGCGGATGGCGCGTTCCGCCTGCGTGCCGGCGGCAGAATCCGTCCTTGCGCCTGTGCTTGCCGCAATGGACAACAGCTAAGCTATGCTGCTCCTCCGTCTCTCCAAGATCAGTACAGGTTTGGTGTAGAATACTTGCGGTGTGATCGTAGCTGATGCTGACACACCACCTAATCCGTGGTGCTTATTGTTGTACGCAAGCAGCCAGGGATGTATCTGGACGGACAGTCGTGGAAGATCTTGGTGGTTGATTGTCCTGGTCAAACCCTCATGGAGTCTTTTGTTTCTGTAAATGGAAGTTGAGTAGGAAAGACAAAGGTCAGTGTCAGTGAAAATCATATGCAAATTCATGTGAATTCAGTCATCAAAAGACCGGCCGCTTCAGTAGATTCAGGAAAGGTACAAAAGAACAGTTTTTGCTGTGTTACCTAAACCAGTAAATATGTCTTTGACTGCTTGCTGCAGCATGTGGAAACAATTTTTTGGAGATTTCCAGTTCTGTGTTTCAGTTACAGAAGAAACTCAAACAGGAGCCGTTGTCAGAATCAGCAGAAGCTTCCAAACCAAGGCTTTTTTTGCTGAAAAAATTATATCAACAATTAAACATGACGAGAGGAGCCAGTTTACCAGCTTATTACCAGTAATAGAAGAAATGATCTGGTGACAAGTTCATGTCAGGGAGGCTCCAAACCGGTGCTTTTGAGCCTGCTTGCGTCAGTATGTATTATATATGATTCAAACATGTCGCTGTAATGCCGAGTAAACCTATGGGCACTTAGACTGGCCATCCACTTCCTCCAATTGCTGCATTATGTTATCTTGATACCCATATATCATAGATGCTGTCAGTTTCAACACCTATGAGGCTAGGACCAAGTTGCTACAGATTAATCCTCGAACTAGGACTTCTGAAGCATAATATGGAACAAAACAGATGCAAATAATTCAAACATTTGGAGTTTCTGAGTAAACATAGAACATAGCAAAGAGAAATCTAGAGCACCTGCCAGAACATTTTGTCCAATCTTTGTGTTGCATTTTTTTTCCGGACCATCTACAGAAGATGTCAGCATAAGGAGATGTGTAATTCAACAATGTACTGCTTTTCTGTTCATACATATATGTAATATAGACCGCGTGTGGTGTGTGCGTGTCTGTTCATTGGCGCGAAAGTGGCCAAATTCTCCATAGGCTGATTTTTCCACCGATGAGACAAAATGAGGAGAACGGAATCTTTGCCTCCAATGGACGGGAAGATACCTGCCATCATTTTGTTTAGTCCCAGCTAGTGCCACACTCAACTAGTACATGTCTTCTGTGCTTGAACTCTTCTGCCAAGCATCATTTTTATAAGATTAATTGGTGCTTTAGTTGGGATTCTATTTTATATTATCTTATTTGTTTCATTGCTTCTGTGGCTTGAATAAGTGATTGCCCTTAGTGGCCCTACTACTGCAATACTACTAAAGACAGCTTTTCGTGACTCCTACTATCAATCTGGTCAATTGTTGCACCAGGAGCGGGGAGGTTGAGCTGAGAGAGGTTCATGGAGATGGAGGGGAGGGGGCTGTCTGATTTGTTCAGGAACACCAGCGAGGAGATCTTCCTCAAGGCAGTGATGGAGAACTCGATGGGAGTGGCAGCAGCGCCAAGCATGGAGATGCTGGGGTTCAAGAACATGTCGCAAGGTCTCAGAGAAGATAGCGAGGAGTTGTTCAACAGCTGGCTTATGAATGGAGAGGCAAGAATTCTGAATTTTTCCTGTCATTTCTTCTCTCTCTCTCTCTCTCTGAGCATGAAGATGAAATAGTTCATGGTTCAGAAGATATATGGTCCCTTTTGCTGGGGATCTGTTAGGATGCCTAGCTCTCCCTGGGACGGAACGGAGGTTGTATGTGTGTGTGATTGCTGGGCGTGGCTTGAGGACGCGAGGAAGACGGCGCGGCGGCGCCGTGGCTGCTTTCGTACGCGAGTAATTAGGGCAGGAATACGGTGAGACTCCCGGCTCCCTTGGGAAGCCGAGAAAACAATATGTTTTCTGCTTAATCCTCAAAATAGTCTTACAAGAATATTTATATCTCCTCTCTACTAAAAATAGAAATAACTCCCTAACAATACCAATATTTCTAATAATAGTATATAACGATAATTTGGGCCTGGAGCCCAACGCAGCGTGCGCACATAGCCTTGCTTCCTCCTGCTAGCCACCTGAGCTCCTTCGTCGCTTGTAAGAGATGCCGGTCATAACAGGATCACTCACTTCTTATATTATTTCAGAAAGTACATAGTGGATGTTTTATAAGCTATATGAACATGAGTACTAAAGTGCCACTTAATATGTTGGCTAATCTCTTACTCAGAATCTATCACTTAAATGTACGGCTGCTTGCCTGCTTATTTGCAGATCCCAGGATTTGGTGCAGTGAACAATCGCCCTCGACAGCCATCTAGGTAAGATACTGGTAAATGATGCAGAGTTAACTAAATTTGCTAGGTCTGTAAATATACACCAATGAAAGAATCAAAACAAAGATCAGTAATTTAATTGAAACTAACCTCATAAAAAGGCTATCTGAACTCATATTCCTCAGATACTAAATAGATTGTGTTACCAATTTTTTTTCTAAAGATAAAACCTCTGACTTTAAGAAAGCATATAAAGGTACGCATATGACCCAATTAAAGGTTGAAAAAGCATGAAAGGTCTACTGCTCCTATTATGATCAACTCCTATGATTTGGTTAACTGTAACTCCTAACTCACAAGGTGTTGTCCGGAACTATGCAGGTTGTCATCAGAAGCTGCAGGCCTTCCGATTCAACAGCATGACATTGCTCAACAAAATTTTATCACTGACAACTTGGTTCCACAGAATTTAGCAATTCCTTCAGTCGAATATCCAACTAACCACAACCAGCAATCACTCAAGTACTGTATTTATACGTCAACATCACCTTCCACAGTTTCTTAAAAATGAAATCACATTCTACTTGTGATCTGTGTATTACAAGTTTTATTGATCTTGCCTTTTTTTTTTGCCATAACAGAAATGCAGCAGAGAAGGGAATGCAAGCCAGTGACATACTTCTAGCAAAAGTTAGTCATCTTCACAATCCAGTTGCTACCATATTCACAAATTTGTATATAAGTGAAAAAACAGTAATTTTTATTATTTCATTCATTTCTAGGCCTGGTTCCACAGCACTCAACCAATGACTAGAAGTCGTTCGTCAGAGTTAAGGCAGGACCTTCTGATTCCATGTGCACTCCTTCCCGCATGAAATATATGGTTCTTGCCTCAATTTTCTTGGTCATATTTACAGGAGGAGGTATGCTGCAATGCAAACTAATATGGCACCAATAACTATAGAAAGCATTGAAGCAACTAACCAATTAAAAGATTTCACAAACACAACAAACAGCACACCAATGAGCAACACACCTGTTCATACACCAAAGTTTGTATCTCCTTCAAGTTCATCAACATCCCCTCTGGATAATCCACATATGGCAGCACAAGATACTGTTACCTCAGTGGTGAGCATGCTCAAGGATACGCTTGAGCGCAAGAAGCTTGGTAGCCATGCTAACAAAGACACCTCAGTAGGCAATTCTTTTGGATTCTATGACACTCAACAGTTTCAACAGAACATTCTTGGAGGAACAGATTTCTTTCCCGTAGTGACAACTGCCCAAGTTCAGGATTCCCTGATGCTTCCCAAGGTTGACAGACCCATGGAACCAAACAGTGGTAACTTCGTTGCTCCTGCAAACCAGGTTTGGTTCGGTGCAGCATCTCGAGAGCCTTCACACAGTGGATCCTCTACTGCTATGACCACTCATTCAGCTGGATTTGAAATGTGTGATGAGCTACCTCCTACAGGGCAATCTGTTTGTGAGAGCACTAGAAAAAATGCTGCAAATGGAGCATCTGACTGCAAATCGAAAGGCAAAGGTATACTTCTATCAATACAGATATCCTTAAGTTTAGCAAAACTTCACTTGGCCTGACACAAATACTTAGAGCCACAACATGGATATGAGAATGTTTGATCTTTTCTCCTATAACGATGCTATTATTAAAAATGTTTTTATATTTGTTCAAAAATGTACAGAATACAGAGAGAGGGTACAAAAGGATATTTTGAAAGATGAGAGAAAGGTAAGTTCAACTCATACTTCTGGAGCATCAAAAGTTTGTTCTGTTGAATAGTTTCAATATGGATCATTTTTCTCATTTGCAGAAAGCAGCCCTAACTCGAAGGGGATCCATTTCATCAGAACAAGCAGGTATATCCAGAAGATGACTTAGTTTTTAGGCACCAAATACTTGGCATGTGGTGATTTCTCAAAACAATCGCTTAACCAAACACATGTTCATAAGATATTGCGGGGAACTTGAAATATATAAAATTCTCATGTACTCCTACATATATACATGTGCCAAATGAGCAATCACTTAAAATATCACATACTACTGTGCAGTTTCTTCTTAATCACCAAACAATCTAATTAGTTAACTCTGCAGCTGATAATGGAGATCCTACGAAGAAGCGCAGGGTAGAGCGCTCACGCAAGTATGTGATGGTTCTCCCTTCTTTCAAAAAAAAGGTCCTTGATCAATGACTTATAATTATCATACAGTATGTGATGTTCCATTACATTCTTATGGTTCAGAATGGCAGAAGCAAAGGAAAGAAGTTCCACGCCAGTAATACCATCTGACATGCAAGCCGTACTTAAACGCTGTGAAACCCTAGAGAAGGAGGTTCGATCACTAAAACTTAACCTATCTTTCATGAACAGGTGGGTACATTGTTGCAAGGACACAAGTTTCTAAGGAAAACTCTTATCAAGTAATCAGAAGCCACCTTTGTAAACCTATTTAATTAAATGTTCATTAACACGATTACAGGAAAGATTCAGAGCAGACCAAGCAGATCGAGGAGCTTCAGAAGCAAAACGAGGACTTAACCGATGAGAAGGAGCGCCTGCTGGAAGAGATTGAAAGAATTGTCTCCGACCCCAACACATGAGAACCCAATCATTTTTTTGACCCTTTTCTCTATATACTAATAGAATTAGACTTGAAATGGTCCTAGATACAAATACATACACAACCCAGCAGGGCAGCAAGAATTAAGTGCTAGCCTAAATGTACCATTCTTTCCTTGTTATTACCGGTTTAACATATACCAATACCAAGCAAAGGGATCAGAAATTACAGTTTACTTCCTATATGACTTAGACTGATGACAGCATGAAATGGAGCCCAAAAAATGTGGCAGCCTCTTGGCCTCTTGGGTATCATAACAGAAACTACATTATTTCAAGGTTGATTCAGAGACAGAGTCCCTATATGATATCTTCGCCTGATCAAATGATATATTCATTAGAGGATACAAAGACAGCAGCACATATAACAAAGAGCATGAACAACTTTAATTTCAGGGCTATTTTTCGTCATAACTCTAGTATTGCAGGATGTAATACGCCTAAATGCTAGCTATGTTACTGTAGCAAATCTGCAGCATGCGAGCATCTGTCGATAAATGTATTTTCGTTACACAGCTTCGTCAAATTACAAGATGGGAAACGATTTCCAGTTTCCCAAGTATGTGAAAGTGTCAGCTAATGAATCAAACATGAGAATAGAACCAGACGCCACGCTAAGCAAGGTCCAACAATGCAACATGATCACAAGATTCCATGGATTAATACAGAGATAACCATCAATTCGATTCCATTTCATAACCATTCCAATCCAGCAGTTGCGACACAAACCACACATTACATTTTCAAGACTAATATCCCAAGATCGCCTGGAAAACAACCCAACAGATGAAGAGCTAGAGCAGCACATACAGCGCGACCTCCGCTCAGTGCTTGTTCCTCGGCGAGGTCCTCCTTGCCCCGGCGGCCGTTGCAGCAGCCTTCCTCTTTGGCGACGCCCTCGCCGGCGCCCCAGCAGCGGGTGCAGAAGCCTTCATCTTCGGCGACGGCCTCGACGGCGCCGCGGCCGGTGCGGCAGCCTTCCTCCTTGGTGACGTCCTCGCCGGCATCGCTGCACCCACCTTCTCCTTCTCCGCCAGCTTTTGCTCCACGGCGATGCGGTCGAACTCGTCGCTGAGCTTCCGCACGCGCCTCTTCTTGGCGGCGGTGACGATGGCCGCGAGTGGCTCGTCCTCCCCTTCCTCCCCCTCCGACTCGTCGGAGTCCTCGTCGTCATCGACGAGCTCCCGCTTCATGGCCCGCTCCCGCGCCGCCACCTCCTCCTCGTCCTCGGAATCCGCGTCGTCGTCGGACCCGAGCGCGGCAAGCGAGGCGGGCACGTGGCCGGCGGAGCGGGCCTTCTTGGCCTTGGCCGTGGCCTTGGCCTTCCTGGCGTCGCGGCGCGCGGTGCGGCGGAGCTTGTCGATGGAGCCCTCGATGCGGCCCTGCAGGCGGAGGCGCCTCTCGCCGAAGCCGCCCATGGACCAGTGCGCCTCGCGCGCCCACTCGAGGAGCGGATCGGTGACGGACGCCGGCGGGTCGACGCGGTCGCTGCCCGGGAAGAAGCGCGGCCGCGGCAGCCCGCTGCCGTAGAACCGGCCCGGTCCGAGCGCCACCACCATGGTGCTGATCTGTCGCTCTCGGTTGTGGATCTGTCGCTCTCTGGATCTCGGCAACTGCAAGCGGCGGCGGCGGGGTGTGGGGAGGAGAGTGAATCGTGGGGGGAAGTTATAGGAGGGAGGGAGCGCGAGGCGGGAAGGACAGGCGAGTTTGGCGCCAAGAAAATGGCGGGCTGCGAATGGATCGAAATGGGGGATCGGGCGCGGCGCGGGAGGGAAAGCCGCCGCCGCCGCGTCGTGTGAATCGGAGGGTAAATGGCGGGAGCCCACTGCTTCCCGCGCGGCGCTAACACCAGGGGCCCACCGGCCCCTGCAGTTCTGTTCACACGAACGCACGGCCCAGTTGGAGACGCGACGTTAAACGTGGCTTTTTACTGGACCGGCCAGTAGACCCGATTCACTGGGAATCTGGGATACTGTCCATCGCCTCCTCAAGCTTAAAGAAGCTGGGCCTGGGCTGGCCTTAATAATCTATAGTTTTTTTTTGGATGTTTCGTGGAGTGAGAGTTTCGGTGTGACATTGAATGGGAGTCTAGAAAGTCAACTCCTACCGATTACTTTAATATGAACCAGGGAATACCCGGCACGTTGCTGAAAAAATACAGATTAGTGAATTGTGTGATATAATAATATGACCAAACAAAATACATATTTTGTTGACGTGGGCATTACAGTTACAGGCTAATGGATTTTAGCTGTGTGTGATAGTGCATTGCTCAGTTGGACTGCTCGTATATTAAGAGAAATATAGTGACTTGATGATATAGATACTATAATTATATGTGTTAGTAAATTTTTAATTTTGTGTGGTAATGGGATCACTTAGGTGGATATCTTGCATGTTGAGAGAAATAGTTAAGTAAACTTTGTTCTTGTAGGAGTTATAGAGAATTTTTTAAGCCTTTTTACTGGGTACATTGTAGCATCTGTTCAGTGTACATACTCACACCCAACACACACCACACACACAGCTCATAACCCCATGCATACCTTACAGGCCTACAAATACGCACAATAGAAACCACGTCCTTCTAGAGATCGATGAAACCGATTAGTGTTTTGTAGACGACGGACACGTCGTATTGACCATTGTGGCATCACATGCAGGATGCAACATAATTTTATTAATGGAAAATAAATCCCTGAGTGAGGCACGCGAGTTCCGAATCCTGGGATTCGAACTCACGCCCGGCCACTCGCTCACCTGGCGAGGTGACCAATTGAGCTACGCCCTCGTCCTTGAGTTATAGAGGATTTTTAATTGTGTGTGATAGCAGGTTATTTAGGTAGACATCTTATATGAGAAATAGCTAGGTGAGGTTTCTTCTTACAGGAGTTATAGATGAGAGAGAGAATTGTGTTTTTCTATTTACAAGCTTAGCACATCAAACACGGATATAAATTTCCTCTTAAACGCTTCCACATAATTTTGGGTACAAACCAAACAAGGGACTATCCATATTTTGATCTTGATTAATTTATTTAATCTTTCACAATTAATTCCTCCATATTCTTTTATAATGCCAGGCGTGTCAATATTTTTCATTTTTCTCGAATAATAGAGCATTGCATCTGTACCAAGGCTAACCATTACAAGCTGTACTACTCTACTCATACATGGTTGTTCGACTAGTGAACCTAGGTCTTGTTTAGATTGCTAAATTTTTTCACTCTTTCTTCATCACATTAATTTTTGGACTCATGCATAGAGCATTAAATATAGGTAAAAAAAAACTAATTACACAGTTTAGTTTGAAATCACGAGATAAATCTTTTAAACCTAGTTGGTCCACGATTGAACAATATTTATCAAATAAGACAAAAAAATTACTATTTATTATGTTGAAATTTTTTCGTAATCTAAACAAGACCCTAGTCCACATCAAAACAAACATGTGCATACAGGGTTGTTGGGTTGATGACCATGGCTACGACAGTACAACGGACAATGGATAAGTGCACCCAGCTGAAAATTGAGATTCACCGTAGTAGCATTTTGGATTTTTGGTGTCCAAGTTAAACCGATTTACGTCTAATAAAAGAATATGAGATTTTTTTTAGATTATACAGTACAACGTATACGCTCAACACGCATGTACACTTACCCCTATGAACATACCTACGCAAACCCTATCTCTACGAGCACCTTCGAAGGATTGAGCCGGTAAATCTTAAAGTTCACGAAGTCATCGTAGGCGCCTCGCTTTCAACGAAAACACGCCTACCATTTAATACATAGCGTCAAAAAATTCTATAATAAATCTATGATAATATGTCGCACCCAGTATTGAGCCTCCAACCAACGGTGTTCGCCGTTGCGCCCTCAACCCTTGACACAAAAGAATATGAATGGAGTTTGTCCGTAGGCTCAGTGGACTGGGATGAACGGTCAAAGTTAGACAGGTGCCTACCGTCCAGTGGACCATCCGTAATCGGTCCGTAGGCCCAATCATAGAGATACAGCCCATCTGTGGGGTCCTCGAGGGCAGAAACTGGGTCGCCCTTAATAATTTGAAGGAATCCGAAGGGCAGCACATCATTTTTTCCTTTGATTTGCTAAAAGAACATCAATTTTCTCTTTTGATAAAGTGTATACATTTATTCCGTGATACATTTACTTAGGTATTTCATAGTACACATTAATTGTAAACCATTTTCTGTCAAATGCGAAGCCCGAATCAAGTAGACTCGTGCAGTCATAGCATTGTCCTAAAAAGCCTGCCAACTCATCATTTAATAGAACGCCTGTCAATTCAATCACATGCCCGTTGCATTGATTCAAATAAAATATTTGTGAGAACAAATGCAAAAAAGATGACACATTGCTGACTGTAAAGCATATACTTATCAAGGTAATCATGGCACCTAAACAAATCATTCGTATGCACACCAACATTAATAATGTTGCAATCCCCACAGGCCATCACCTCGCATTCATCGACTACAGCGCTGTAATGAAATTATTAAAGGCTAACAGAGTCTGACCACCACCAAAGGCGCTGTAATTAGCAGTTTCTAATCTATAAATTATAAATAAACTACCACTGTATCAATCATTTGCATATTCAGCCCTTTAGAGAAATCATCATGTATGGGGGTGTTTACACTTGGTCCAACAACCAAGAATTCCCTACTGACAAGATCCTGTCACCAAGGAGTGGAAAGAACTTTTCCCTCTTGCTATGATCAAAAGGTTACCTAGAGAGGTGTCTGACCACAACCCCCTTCTTTTATTATCTGATATGATACCCTCTAACAACAGCATTCAGTTCAGATTTGAACTAAGCTGACTCAAGAATCCTGATTTCCTCAAATTACTTAACGTAATTTGGGAAAAACCCTGTAGAGCTAAATCTCTCCTTGACAAAATTCAACAAAAGCTTAAGCTCTTTAAGCAATACTAGTCTAAATGCACGTGCGACACGCGCCGTGTCTATATTGTGATTGCTCGTGTACTGCGATGAACGATATTAATGCATTGACACATTTATACGTGATGATTAAGAAAATCATATTAGCCATTCATGATTATTCTCTTGATACACACTGGGAAATTATATATCTGATTCCAATATGCAAAACATACATCTCAACCTAATTCAGTTTTCCACATATTATATTCTCATGGATGGTTAGCAGAGTATCTTAAGCTACAAATTATTTCAAATAAAGCAGTTGCCCTGTCCGCCTTCGCATCTCCACCAGCTCCACATTGGTCCTCGGGTGCTCCTCATCTCCATGGTGAAGTATCTCTGAAACAGTTTTGGCACTAAAAAGAGCATTGGAAAATTTAGAAATAATCTTCAACATTGCAAAAAGGGCTCAAAAGTCATAGTTGAGTATATAACCTGAAAAAGCAATAACCTCTAATGTTTTGTACATTTAGTTAAGGAAACTAATGGTATATATGTATATGTATTCATATGACATGGTATTAAAATGTTTAATGTCATATACCTGCTAGCGGCTACATCACAGAAGCATGCATCAAGTACTGGAACGCTAGGCATGTACCATATATACTATAATAACGACATGATCTATTGAACAGAATATATGGCAGTCCCTGTGTATCAGAGTTAGAAGTCGTTTTGGACAAGGTTTAGTTCAAACATTGTGTATATAAATCATCCAAATTACTGAGTTAATAAATATGAAAATTATATGAATAGATTTGTCTTAAAAATTACTTTTATAAAAGTATGCATATATTATCTTTTTTATATATATTTTTATAAAAACAATAGGTCAAAGTTGTGTTTTGGAGATCGTGTCGCTGTCTTAAACGACTTCTAAATCCGATACGGAGGGAGTATAAGGATTATAAGTTTTATCAGTTGTATACCGGCATAAATAGTTCTTTTTTGAAGATTTATCACATCTGTAGAATATATATAGAGTACAAAAATTGTTCTTTATACGGTTGTCGATCACAAATCAAATAGGTAACTCGTATGACATCTACTATGATTTTGGAGATAAAGAACATGCACGTCATCTACTAAGATTTGTTCAGATAAAGAAATATAATTTTTGAACACTTTTGACTAATCTGACAAAGTACGAGTGCACCAATAGGATATGGAAACCTTTTTGAGAAGCGCCTCAATTCGATGGTCTGCTGAGCATATATAGTTGAAACATGTTTGGACTTGGTTGTTTAAGTGAGTAGAAAATGATTAAGCTGGCCACACTTCCATGCTTATAATTTTGAATGTACAATGTATAATAAATATAAAAATGACATATTGATTGAAGATGCTTTCCAGCGCTTCCCTGAAGGCACCCGTCCCACAGAACCATTATTGACATATCATCTTGCCTTGTATTCAAGATCATCAACTGCAAAAATACAAAGGAGGTCGATCTGAATGCCAATCTGAAATTAAAAACAAAATCAGATTGTTAAATAAACTTATATATGCCGGTCTGAAAAGTAATCATAATTTCACATGAACCGACGCACATTTAGAGGAAAAGATGTACGTTTATAAATCACACGTTAAGGTATAGTTGCGCACTTAGAGGAAAGATGTTTATAGATTCACACATTAAGATACTGTGTAAATGAGACATGAAGCCCAAGAAGGATTTCTGTTAGTAAAGCACATATATATATGAACAGAGAACAGCTATTCCCCAGTCAATAGGATCACCAAGAAATACTCCATTAACTCGATCTGAATAAACGTCATATATATGATTCGCCGCATCCGCTGCATGCGTAGCCACCTTAGCTTGCTTGCTCGATGCATCTTCACGGCCTGTACGTGCATACATATATACATGCCTTGCACGCTTCTGCACGTATACACGCATGCTAGTTGTGCACGCATGACATAGATACGTGTTCCTGTGGTTTCCTGCATCCCCACCGTAGTTTGGCCGGCATCTACACATGTGCGTGATAGATAGCCGCGCTAGCGCTGCGCTCGTCCTCCGGCATGAGCCCGTACGTGTAAACACCCGGCCGGCAGCCGCGGCCATCACTCAGGCATCGGCCTACAGCGCGCACCACGGCGCAGCCTGGATCTTCACGTCGTCCAGTAGCTGGAGCGATGGCCAGGACGTGCACAAGGGCTAGGTCCTTGCCAGATAAGATCAGCGCGACACCACGGTGCTTTGGCCTGCTATAATGCCGGCAGACGAACTGAAGCTTGGGCCGACGATCGATTGCAGGTAAGGTTTACATGGGGCGGTGCCTTTAGATAGATAGATATATGTGCATCCAGTCACAACGTGCGCAACCAGGAGTCTCCAATCGGCCAGGAAACAACTTGCGTGGTCGGCGAGATGATGGTTATCTTGGCGTGGGTGCTGCAGGCGGATATGCTTTCCGACGGGTGACAAAAAATTTCGTGGGCTGAAAGGGAATTCAACCGAGAAGACACAGACAAATCTTACATCTTACACGGTGGCTCACCTGTTAGAAGGTAAGGACGTCTAATATCTCTTAGATTAATATCTTAAGTTATATCTAACGGTTAAAACATAAGGTGGGTAAAATTTTTCAGGTAACGTGTATTTATCAATTTTTTTGCTCTTTTACAGTATAGATAGATAAATATAGATTTTAAAGGCTGGGGAGTTAATGTTGCTGGTGAAATGATAAAGAAGAGAAAAGATTTATAGAATGAGATAATCGTTCTTGAACAATTGGAAGAAGATAATCTGCTTTTCCCTGAACAATGGAAAAGAAAAGCCTGGATCTTAGAAGAAAATATTAAACTGCTAGAACAAGAAGAGCTATATTGGCTTGGTAGATCCCATAAAAACTGGCTACTTCATGGAGATTCCAATACTAAATACTTTCACAGAATAGCTAGTGGGAGAAAAAGAAAAAAAATACCATCATTAGTCTTTCAAAAGGCAAAAAAGTCATTGAAAGTGATGAGAATCTTCTAGCTCATGCAACTGAGTACTACTCAGAACTTTTTGGCCCTGTCCCTGAAACTAACTTTCAAATTAATAGGGACATTTGGAATGGGACAGTTCACTTATCTGAATCAGATAATGCCCAGTTATGCAGACCCTTCTCTGAAACGGAGATTTGGGATGCATTATCACAAATGGAGAAGAGCAAGGCCACTGGACCATATAGCATACCAATTGAATTCTACCAAACTTGTTGGCAGATTATCAAGAGTGATATCATGCGCTTATTCAAGGATTTCCATGTGGGTAAAGTGAATATCAGTCGGATAAACTATGGAATTATTACCCTGCTACCTAAAGTGACTAACGCTGCCAAGATCCAACAGTGTAGACCTATCTGTCTACTTAATTGTCTATATAAATTGATCAATAAAACCCTGACAATTAAAATGGAACAATTCGCTGATAGACTGATCCACCAATCTTAGACTGCCTTTATGAAGGGAAGAAATATTATGTCGGGGGTTATGACTCCATGAGATTCTTCATGAAATCAAGAACAAAAAAGAATGTGGGATTGTGCTGAAGCTAGACTTCGAAAAAGCTTACGACAAAGTGAGTTGGAATCTGTTATTCACCTGTCATGAAGCTAGAGGGTTCAATACCAAATGGTGTGGATGGATCAGGCAAGTAGTATCTAGGGGACAGTCAGTGTTAAGATTAATAATAAGATAGGGCCTTATATTAAGAGTTATAAGGGGGTAAGGCAAGGGGATCCCCTATCACCTATCCTATTCAATTTTGTTCCGGACTGCCTCATTAGAATGGTTCATAAAGCACAAAGAAATGAGCTAATTGTTGGTTTAATTGATCACATTGTGCCCTATGGAGTTGCCATCCTTCAATACGCTGACGACACAATCATGTGTCTAAAGCATGACTTAGAGAAAGCCAGAAATGTCAAATTACTCCTTTATCTCTACGAAATGCTATTTGGGCTAAAAATTAACTCCAACAAAAGTGAGACAGTGATGTTGAATGATTATGATAATGTTGCCAATTCTTATGCTGAAATTTTCAACTGTCAGATCACTCAGTTCCCTATTAAGCACCTGGGGGTACCTGCAAGCCCTAGCAGGTTACATCTGGTGGATAAGGGCAATAAAAGATTAGATTGTTGGAAGGGTTCCTCCTTGTCTATTGCTGATAGATCATCACTTATAACATCTAGTCTCAATAACACTCCTTTATACCATATGTCTATCTACAGACTCCCTAAAACAATTATCAAAAGCATGGATAAAACCAGAAGGACTTTCTTTTGGCAAGGTGGGCATACCAAAAGAAAGTACCACCTGGTCAAATGGGTCATAGTGTGCAAAAGTAAGAAAAAGGGTGGCCTATGGATCAAAGATGTTAACTTGATAAACCTTAGCTTGCTATGCAAGTGGTGGTGGAAGCTGGAGAAAGAAAGTGGCGTATGGCACGATATAATTTTCTTTAAATATATCAGAAATGGCTCAGTATCTACTGTCAAACATAGACAATCTGATTCTCCCACTTGGAGTGACCTTCTCAAGGTTAAGCACATCTATATGCAGGGGAGGAAAATCATGGTTAAAAATGGTGAAAATACTAGAGTTTGGCTAGACACTTGGCTGTATGATGAGCCTCTTTGCCTGCTTTCCTCTGAGCTGTTCAAACTATGTGATCAACAACATATTACAGTATCTCAATTCATAAATGGGAAGAGTACCATTACCTTTTGTAAATGGCTTACCCCTGATCTAATGAAATAGTGGCAAAGGATTTGCTCTGACATACTCAAAACTAGTCTTATAGATGAACAAGATTATGTTTTCTGGAAGTTAGGGGAAAAGAAAAAAATTACTGTGAAGTCTACTTATAATGCTCTAATAGAGCTGAATCTGGCCCCTCTTTCAAATATATATGGAAAGGAGGATTTCCCCTAAAATTAAATTCTTCTTATGGGTGGTAGCTAATAAAGCAATCCTAACTAAGGATAACATGGTAAAAAGGGAGTGGGATGGTGATCCCACCCGTGTCTTCTATGATCAGTTGGAATCTTTAAATCATTTACTCTTTTCTTGTTCCAATGCTAGATGCATTTGAGGTACCATTGCTACTACAATTGGCGCTCGTGACATTCCTACTTCCTTTGACCAATGTTGGAACTGGTGTTCCAAATGGATGGGAAATGCTAAGCAGTTCCATGCCATTGGAATCGGTGCGACTTGCTGGTCTATTTGGAAGATGAGAAACAACATCTCCTTTGAGGGAAAAAAGTTCCAGAACCCCTTATCAATTCTAAGCCATGCTTGTGCATTGATGAAATTTTGGGTAGGTCTCTTGAAGGAGGAGGACAAGGACACCCTGATTGCAGGAGTAAACTCGATGTACAAGCTCGCCGTGAAGCTACTGGGGATGAAGAAGGTGACACCTAGACAACTGCAGATCATGCCAGCCCCGCGCATCGTCGAAGTCGAAGAGGATGAAGACCCCAACACCGAACCCATCTCTGAAAGGAAAGACGAAGGGAACCGGCAGTAAACTCTGTCTGAGCGTGATGACGCCTGACCTTCTTAGCCGCTTTTGCTGTTAGAGAGCGTAATCAGTTTTTAGCGGTGTGTTGCCATATTGAACCTGCTTCGTTTCTTGTTGGTCTGACTGTCTAGACCAATCTTTTGCTTTCCTGAATTGCTCTTTTAAGCTCATTTGTATTTCCGTTATATCGTTAATGGAAATGGAGACCCCCTTTGTTCGAAAAAATTCAGCCCTTTAGAGTTAGATTATTGGCCAAAGAACATATAAACCATCGAGGGAACGTGATTAAACTGTTATATGTCTTGGTAGAGGCGTTTCATTTTAAAGGATCAGTACTCACGTAAGAGTAGGTTTTTTTTCGCTTGTCGTCTTTTAGTGGAGTTTAAATTCCTTCGCCGCAAATAAACTACAGTCTAATATCGATGCATTTCGCCTGTCATAAGAGGTTAGATTCCTTTGCCACGAAAAAACTACAATCTATTATTATGGGTGCATTCGTTGCATCGCTAGTATGCTACGCTAGCACAATAATCTATGAGTTGCAGATGATGGCTTCCGAATAGACCCCCATGTCTTTGGGCCTCAATATTTTTAAATGCTTAAGTGAAATCATATATAATTCTTTGAATTGATGCAACATTGCCATGTGAGAAAACAAAAGGAATAACCAAATCCATGATCGTCCCTTTTAAAACGAAACATGCCATTGTTTTATAGAACAATAATAATAAATTGTTCTCCTACTCGTACACTATAGATCGATATAATATTCATTTTTATCGTATAATAGTACAATTACCCTACTTAGAGCATCTCTAAGAGATGTTCTATCTTTGTTTGCTAGCCATATTTAGAATGTTTCAGCAAAAGTTGAGCTCCAACAAGCATGTTATCTTGTTTGTAAAAATAGCAAGTTAGGCATCCTACCATTTTCGTTGGCCATATTTGCTTAATGAGTCATGTTTGCTATGTGTATTTTTCATTTAGCTAGGCTATTGCAAAACTCTATATTTTAGATGGGCTTGCTATTTTACATAATGACTAAATCCCATAATTTAGCATCTAAATTTACCTAGCCTCTTGGAGTTGCTCTTAATGAAACAACAAAAGAATAAACAAAATCGACTATCCTTTTCCTGAAAAAGTTTGGCAAAGATAAAGATACAAAGCAATCCTTCCCAACTATCATGTTTTGAGGAACAACACGATTTTAATTTAACCAAATAGATATAAAATAATAAATAATAATATAGAACAAGAATAATGGGATTGTTGTATATTTTTTCAGAGTAAATACAGTATACTAATAGAGACATAAGTAGACATCAATACTATATCGTGAAAACTAGCCAAATCGAGGAAAATTTCACTAGATACAAAAAAAAATCTCGAGTATCTTTCTTTCTTATAAAAAATTCGCAAGAACGTGACGTCCTACAATTGGAGCGTTGAACACGAGGTGTATGTGGTTCAACCGTGGTCGGCGTGACGGCGTGAAACTGCGGGGAGGGCGAGAACTGTTCTGCGATACCGGAGTCGTACAGGGGTCTGGGCGCAAAACACGCGCCACATTGGACCGGGCAGATAAATCAAGGAAGGCGAGGCCGGGAGGGCGTCCCAAAAAAAAAATCCTCGAAGCAACCCAAGGCCTCGCCAAATCCGTGTCCCCCACCTCCTCCTCGTCGTCCTCCTCCACACCGCGCGCGCGGCGGTGTTGACCCACCCACCCGTTCCTCCCCCACCACATCAACGCTGGAGGCGGCGGTGCGAAAGTCCCCCGGACCCTTCGGCGGCGGCGGCGGCGCGCGGTTATGCCGAGAGGCTCCCAGGTGCGTGCGTCCCTCCCGGGCTGAGCTCTTCCGATTTTGTGGATGGAGAATTGGTGGCGGGAACGTCGGGAGACGGATTGGGGCTGGAGCCGGGTGGGAATTCGGCGTGGTTGGTCGGAGGTACGGGGATCGCGCGGCGGGTGCCGGATCGGCCGGTGACATCCGGGTCGAGATGGCGTGTTTCGCGTGGTCGGATCCGTCTGTTTTCATTAATTGGATTGAAATTGTCAAATTGGGGATCGAGGTTGTTCGGCGGTGGGTAATTCGTGTGCCTGGTGGGTGCTTGATTAGCTGTGTGTCTGCGCCGCCTTGATCTGATTAGGGTTATGCCATGGTTTCGGGACGGAATCATGCTGGTTCATGCTCAATTATGCAGTGGTGAATTATTATCATACTGGTCTGTGCTCAAATTGTGTATGCTGCCGCTGTGAACTCTATATCATGCCTAATTGGTTTGTTATTTAGGGGCTGTATGATCAAATTGTAATGGATGTGGCTGTGTTGTCCTCGAGGTAGCGGTGTGGGTGTAGTTTTGTAAATCCAGCTCTTGTGCTTTTGCATCCAAACTATGTGCTAATTCGGGGAGATAGAAAAACGCCAATTAATTCGAATTGCTGGGACCTTTGAGCTTAGATCCAATTGATATATGCACTATTGTTCACTGTAGAAGAATCCATTGAGATACACTGCTTTTTGACGCATTGATGCTTGCTTGTGCTCTTTTATTTGATTCTGATTTGGATGTGCCTATGCGTTGTGCCTTGTGCGTGATCTACTTAGCTAGGCTCCAACTAATTAGGAACCTAGTTAGGTAGATCATGCATTCAGATTCTGTGTGACCTACCGTGTTACTTCATTTTCGCACATTCATAGAATGCTAATTTATTGCCTAATTACCACTTTCTGTACTTATGCAGGATTCATCACCGTGCTCTGCTGGAGTTATAGCATTTTCAGCAAGGATATGGAGTACACCCCCTGCGCAGCAAGTTCCTCTGTATCCCACATCTCACTGCTCGAGCAAGTTCTTGGCTGGAGGTTTTGTCTTTACGGAGACTTCTTGGTCATCTCTTTTTTCAACTGCACCTGAGGATCACCCCGCGCTTAGCAACTGCTTTGCCTGGTCCCATGCTGTCAGACAATAGAGTTGCCTAGTGATTACAGTGCAGCTGTAGCACACTTATTTGAGCATGGTGGATCTGTTTTTCTGGCAACACTTCGGTAATCTTTGTCTTGGTGCTAATCAGCCAGCAAAAGTTACCACCAAGACATCTCTGGACACTTGAGTCTAACGCTTAGAGCTTTGCCGTCACATATAAGCTCTAGGTATCCTTTCACCAAGCTAAGCAACTAGCATTACATATTCTTTATCCTGCCTATTTCAGTTCTCACGCATATTCCTCTCGACAGGTTCTGATTTTGTTCTCTGCTAGCTTTCTTCTACCCAACCGCTGTAAATTTTCAGTCTGGTTAGTCCAAAGTTTGGTGTGTATTGGTTACGCTATCTTTCACCAGCCTTCATTTTGGATGGCGTGACATTAGGTACGTGTGCACTCTCTAATGGAGACCTGTTCCATGCATGATTCATCAGTAGCATTAGAAATTGTAGTTTTACTTAACTAATAATACCAGATCCATTATGTGCTAATTTCAGAGCAGAGGTGTTCAAGATTTTGTTGCGCAAAGCATGGGAATAGTATACATAGCTTTGAGAGGACTCTCCAGCGACTTCGGTGTTGTAACATCCAAAGGCGCTCCTGTGATAGATATATGAGTCTTGTTTGTTACTATACAACTGTTCTGAAATAAGGGCAGTTCTGTGCACCACCAGCTAATAAAATGGAGAGGTGATGACCCTCTGTAACCAGATGATTATAAGAACTTAGAAGCTATTTTGGATGTCTGCTTACCTCGTTTTGGCATTGTGTTCCAGGTATACGATCATCAAGGAAGTTGGTGATGGAACATTTGGGAGTGTTTGGCGTGCAACCAATAAGGAAAGTGGGGAAGTGGTATGTCATTAGGCTTGCCCATTTGTTGCTTCTGTTACACCTCAACTTTTTTCAGCAGCTACTCAGTTTAGTTGCCCATCCTTAGCCTTTTCACGTCATTAAGATCCTGCTTTAATACTTAGGTTGCGATCAAGAAGATGAAGAAAAAATATTATTCTTGGGAAGAGTGCATAAACCTCCGCGAAGTGAAGGTGATTGTTGCTTTCAACCTGTCTAATCTTTATAATGTTCTGTGGCATTCTTTTGAGTTACTTATTTTTTTTATAATCAGTCCCTGCAAAGGATGAACCATCCAAACATTGTGAAGCTTAAAGAAGTCATAAGAGAGAATGATATGTTGTTCTTTGTTTTTGAGTACATGGTATGGACATATCATAGCCCTTATTCATGTGTCGTTTCGATGCTTGTACTCTGGTTACTAAAGTTTATGTTCTTTGTTGTTTTAGGAGTGTAGTCTTTATCAGCTGATGAAGAGCAGAGGGAAGCCGTTCTCAGAGACTGAAATCCGAAACTGGTGCTTTCAAATATTTCAAGCTCTGAGTCACATGCATCAGCGTGGATATTTTCACCGTGACCTTAAGCCTGGTATGTGATTTTGCATTTGTTTTTTACGCTTGGTGTTGCAATGGTTGGAGTTCCTGTTTGGACAACAAAATAGTTCTACACACAGTTCAATCTTGATGTCTAAAACACAATGTATATTTGACTGACTGTAGGGACTATCACTTATAAGTTCAGGAACAGCTGCCTTTGCATTTTTCTATATGAACTGTGTCTTCTGAGGTTACATAAAGTTCAAGAAACCTTTTTTTTAGTATAAATTTCTGTAGGTATTCATGATGTGGTTGCCCTCTGGTTATTTTCAAATTTGTTGAGTAGTTTATCTATCATTATGCACTGATGAAACCTACAACGTTAGTAAATGCTGCCTGTTCATTACCTCTGTATGATGTAGTTGCAGAGTGATTTACTTTCAGAACCAGAAAATGTATAAATGGTAGCGGGTAATGGATTCTAGTTCTTTTCATAGTAGCTGTGAACATAAGATCATATAAGAGGAAAAAAAGAGAACAGAAGTAATGAATTCTTGCATTACTGTTCTTTATTTAACTTTACATGTACTGTTTTCCATATGGGAATGTGTTCAGTGTTAGCAAATGTCAACAATCATAATTGATCTTGGTATAACTTGTGTAATTTCAGAAAATTTGCTTGTTACAAAGGAGCTCATCAAGATAGCGGATTTTGGGCTTGCTCGTGAAATTTCTTCTGAGCCACCATATACGGAATATGTGTCCACTCGTTGGTAGGTTATGTTTGAAGTCCAATATTTGCTTAAAGTGTACAAAACAATAGAATATTCTAATGTTTACTATTGACTAGGTATCGTGCCCCTGAAGTTCTTCTACAGGCTACTGTTTACAATGCAGCAGTTGGTAAGTGAAAAATATTTGTGGCTTTAGGAAAGCTGGATAGTAAATTGGTGCCATTTTATTTTATTTTATTATTAATTAATATATGTTTATTTTCTATCATATTTTCAGACATGTGGGCAATGGGTGCCATTATTGCTGAGCTTTTTTCACTGCGACCACTCTTTCCTGGCTCAAGGTACGCATGGTTCTTAAAACCAAATTGGTCGCCACTCTGTTTTGGTTGGCATGTATCAATCATTTGAACATATATGTTTCACTCCATATTTGAACTGATGCTTACTAAGAAAAGCATGCTACATAAGTGGAAGAATTTAGTGTTGACCATTTTAATAAGCTATGATAGGATAGTGTTTCCTTTTGAATATTAATTTTATATAATGGAAAATTGACAATAGTCAGCTTAGCTTCTATCAGAAATAGCAATCAAGTAATTTACAGAAAGGCGATTTTGAATAAATGATCCTGGGAAGGGACTGCCTTTATTAGAAGTTAGTTTGTACTCCGTTCTAAATTGTAGTTCACTTTGACTTTTTTGGTGCATGCATTTTGCTATGTATCTAGACATATTATTTATCTAGGTACATAGCAAAATGCATACACCAAAAAAGTCAAAGTGAACTACAATTTGGAACGGAGGGAGTATAGAAATGGCTATTTGTAACTCCATATTTTATCTTCCTCAGTGAACCAGATGAACTCTACAAAATCTGTAGCATTCTTGGCACTCCGAATCAACGAACTTGGCCTGAAGGACTGCAGCTAGCAGCATCTATACGATTTCAGTTCCCTCAGGTATAGAGATTTATCTTTTGTAAGATATTAGTGACTGTTGGTATAACTGTTAGTGACTGTCGATATAACTCTGTTATGTCATATTTTCAGTGTGAAAGCGTACATCTTTCAGAAGTGGTTCCCTTAGCAAGCGAAGATGCAATCAGCCTTATTTCAGTAAGTGTCAACGTTCAACATTCCTTTTTTTCCTGCTTAAAGTGTTCCACCCCCCCTTCTGTTTGTCAACACGCCCCATTAACTGATGGATAACATCTGCCACAGTGGCTTTGCTCATGGGACCCACGAAGAAGGCCAACAGCAGTGGAGGTTTTGCAGCATCCCTTCTTTCAGGTCATTCTTCTGACAAGGTTTACACACTGGTTGATGAATTAACCTGCTTCACGACCTTACCATCATTGTGTTTTGCAGCCATGCTTCTATGTCCCTCCTTCACTTCGCTTCAAATCCAACGGATATGCATCAACGCCACCATCAGGTACCTCAATATCCTTGAGATATGCGTACTCATGTTCTTTTTCATTAGCACATCACTGCATCCTTGTTGAGCTAGTTCACATTTTCTCATAATGGATCTCTACTTCTGTAGCTGGGGCTAAAGGAGCTGTGGATCAGAAGAACACTAGGAGATACTCCATGGGGACTGTACCCAATGCGAGGCCAACAGTTAATTACTCATACTTGAGCAATAACGCTCCAGCAAGAGCAGGTATGTTTTTGGGCTGGCATGACCTACTCAGTTCTTATTAAAGGATTTGTGGATTTGCCTCTGGAGGTTCATACTTTTCTGCCTTGCCAATGTTGCAGGTGGCGTGCAAAGGAAATTGGAGTTGGAACATCAGGTGAATATAAATATCTTAGCTCTTCATTTATCTGGTTGCATTACATTTTCAGCAACTCAGTATTGT
This sequence comes from Bothriochloa decipiens, assembly GCA_023333625.1. Classification (NCBI taxonomy): domain Eukaryota; kingdom Viridiplantae; phylum Streptophyta; class Magnoliopsida; order Poales; family Poaceae; genus Bothriochloa; species Bothriochloa decipiens. Next base: position 4,080,513 of record CM041644.1, read on the forward strand.
TATTATCTTTTGCAGCTCCCAGAGACTAATAACCATAAGGTGACAAAGGCGAACGTGATGAATCAGTCTTGGTCCAGACCAGCAGCAGTAAGGAGCAATGGTGAGTACTGTTCCTGAACATTCTGTGGATATTTACCTGAAAGGATCTTGTCTAGTCACTTTGAGCTAACATTGCAAGCTTTGATCTCTGGGCAGGGAATTACCTTGCCAAGGATCAGAATCCCCGTGCACCTGACCTTGCCGAGAAGTTGTCTCAGCTGTCAATGGGCCCCAACAGGGTGTCGGGTTTGGGTTCTGAAAGGCTTGCCACAGACCTGAAGTATCGAGCCCATGGGAACACTGTCAAGCGCCCCTTGCCCGTGGGGTCTAGGGCGTGGCATGGTCCAGCTGACCCCTTCCGGCGCCCATACGAGATGCCAGGTGATAGGGCTCTTCTTCCAAGGAAGCTTGTAAGCTGAAGCTGAAGCTCCAAGAAACAGATTCAACGGTCACCCTGTCAAGCGTCACCGCTACTCTTCCCGGCTACTTATACCTCAGAATAAACTGCCATTCTCATTTGCAGCAGTGGATGTTGCCCAGCATTGTCTATTATTACTGTGCTTTTGTGTGACGAGAATAAGAGGCACCCCGGTTCATGCACCTTATATCGCCCTGGTCCCTGGTCCGGGGTCCCTGGGTCCTCAGGGCTCCAGGTCCAGGGTTTGATTGCGAGCATGGCCGAATGTGTCTCCTTGTGACATTGTGTTTTATGCTTTGCGATGTGACTGGTTTCAGTTACTGCATGTCTTTCTTTGCTTGTTCAGTGGGATGTATGGAATGTGACATGCTCAGCTAAAAAAAACAACAACGTAGCTTTTTGTTCTAAACAAGTTGAGGTAGGCTAGAGATGAAACCTAAAAGAGGTATGGAAACAAAAAACACATAAATGGTATAAGAAAAAAATTACGGTTCAGGCACGTTAATTACTAATCTTCAAGCGCTCCTATCCATAGCTAACTCTTTAAGAATATTTTACTTCTTAAGGTCTCTCTTAACCGACTCATTCTAAGTTAGTTTATGTCGATCTTTATCCCTCTTTATATTATCGGCCTGTTTTAGAACCCCACTACGTACCGACGCCTTAGAGGCCTCCGTTAGACATGGTAAAACCATCTCAACCGGTGTTGAATCAATTTTTTCTCAATTGGTGCCACCCCAACCCTATCCCGAATATCGTCGTTTCGGACTTTATCCCTCCTTGTGTGTCCACAACACCATCGTAACATACGCATCTCTGCTACACTCAATTGCTGGATATGTCGTCTTTTTTAGGCCAACATTCAGCACCATATAACATCGCCGGACGAATCGCTGTTCTATAAAACTTACCTTTTAACTTCTGAGGCACCCTTCTGTCACAGAGGACACCTGAAGCTCGACGCCATTTCAACCAACCGGCTGAAATTCTATGCTTAACATCTTCATCAATGTCGTCATCCTTTTGTAGCATCGATCATAAATACCGAAAAGTATCCCTCTTGGCCACCACTTGCCCATTGAGGCTAACGTCTACCTCCTCATTCCTAGTCGCGCTGAAATCGCACCTCATGTACTCGGTCTTGGTTCTACTAAGTCTAAATTCTTTCGACTCTAATGCTCGGCTAAAAACAATTCTAAATATTAATATTAGTCTTGCTTGTTCAGCAATTGATGCATCTGTTGCTTTTCTTGTTTGCCGTCCTAGCAAAGCTTATTGGTCATTAAGAAACAATTCAGATTAAGAGAAACATCAGTTTTTCTAAAAAAAATTGCAGAAAAACATTTCCATTAACAATACTAACACAGATACAAAGTCTGGTGCCAAATATGGGAGCCAGGAGATAAAACACATGCGCCATAACTAGCAAGGCAAAGAGCTGCCCTATTACAGATTCTTGAACACACAGAGATTCTGTATAAACATGGGCTCCTATTTATCTGCTTCGATTTAAGTGCACACCCAAGGTCTCATGCCCATTTGGGCAGCTCTTTGCAAGCTCCATAGTGCAACAAAAAGTTCCCGGCATCTAAGAACTCACCTTCTATTCCTTATAATGAAGCCCCAACCCCCTTTTTTAGTTTCTGTACTGGAAGCACCATCAATGTTAATTTTATAAAAGGCACGGAGTGGTTTACGTTCCCTTAACAAAAATCATATTGGGTTGGCTTGCAAGCTTGTTGCTTCAGTTGCTTGTTTTCCTTCCTCTGTAAATTCAGCTTGACCAACTCCAGCAAGTAACAATGTGTGACGGAACTACATATTTCAGCGCTACTTGGCATCCTACCACCTTCGTTGGCTTTATTACGAGCTGGCCACCAGAGCCACATAAACACAAATATTTTAAGTTGAACATTTCCCAAATTTCCTCAATTATCTCTTTGCATGATCTGCATGATTCCAGCACTAGGCGTACATGCTCCATATTCATTTCCCTCCAACAGTCCTTCACTTTCTTGCATTTGAAAAACAAATGGCACAACAAATGGCACCTTGAGCAAGTTTGGTTCATCAGTTTTGACAAAACGATTCGATACCTTAGGGCAAGTTTGGTTCCAAGCCACCTTGAGCTGTTTTGGCTGGCTCCCACACAATCTGCCCAGGCAGGCGAGCTGTTTTGGCTCTCCCATACTCCCACACGAACAGCAGCCAGGGAACCCAGAGAGTAAACGTAATGCAATTTGCTCATGATATTGAATAATTTATGGAGCTTAGGTCAACCGAACAAGAAAACCAAAACCTTAATCGGAGCAAGAACAGATATGCTTTTTGTGTACATAATAGCACAAACTAATTTGAAACCTTTCAAATTTATAAGACAAACTAATACAAACGCAAAACACGTTTCCACCAGGCTGCCCTGTAATCGTATCATTTATTTGATGCCTATCCCTAATTGTACATTCTGTGGGGCCTATAACTTGCTATCTTTGGATGGAAAACTAATAGGCACAGCTAAATACAGGACAAACGAAAGCTCTGGACACCTATGTATGGGAAATAAACAAACGTTGCTGACTAAATATCGACACGAAGGGCCGTCAAGAAAGCTAGCGTGTAAGGAGAAGTGGACTTGCCGAAGGGCGTGCACCACCGTGGCAGCTTTTCGAAAACCCTTGCGACCTGTGGTGTGACTCTATTCACATCTGTTCGTAGTTTTATCAGTAAAGGAACAGTCACTGCTTCTTTATCCTCTCTGTAAGATGTTTCGGTACCCTTGTTCGACCAGTATAGGGTTAGCTGGAATTTTGTCAGCGAGTTTTTGCCGCCTGCAAACTGGATTGTATGCCACCCATCTATCTCGCTCTTATCGCCAAGTGAGACTATTTTCTCCGAATCAACTGAAAACAATAAATGAAAAATGTCAGCAACAATCTGTATTTTCAAGCATGCTCAAAGCCTACTGGTATCGATTTGTACTGATATTTATCAGCACTAGCTGACAAGCTCAAGCAATGAACTCTAGTAATAAAATTTCCTGATTTGTTATATTTATCTAATGGTTCAACTCACCTTGAACCGTGAAGTCATCGATTTCCTCTTTGTTGATTCCAAGTGTCCAACGTGTCGATGACTTGGTGTCAACTGATACTACTGTCTGTCGAGCATCACCTATAACCGAATCACTTTCTACAAGGAGCTCAGGAACTTCAGACTTGCTCCATCCAACATTGCTCTCTTTGTAACTCAAGCAACCATACTTCACTGTAAACGTTACAAAGTCAGTAGTCATATTCCTTCCGCAAGAAAATCCTTCATCTCCAAGGTCCACTAATTCATTTGTCAACTTTCCAGGTGTATTGGAAAACAAAGAAATATAGGATACTGGTTCTCTATTTCTGTCATCTATTCCTGTGGTATCAACAACATGCACAACCTGAGAAGAGATAGATCAAAGTTACTTGTTGATTCGCAAATAGGAGCTAGTACCATCAATTAGGTATCAATGCTGAAATAATCTCGATTAATGCCAAATAGTGGGATATTGTGATGAATCCAGGCACTGTAGTACAATAGTAGCATAAGAAGTGCTTACATTTACAGATCGAGCGACATCCTCCGTAAATGCTGGCACAATGCCACTTGACACCAAAGCAAGTGAAAGACCAAAGGATATGAATAATAGTAAACCCAGAATTCGTTTATCACCTAAGAAAGGCACAACATTATACAAAAGCTTTAGGAAGGTAACTGAAAAGGCGAATGCATAAAAATAAAGCTACAAGATGTGAATTAGTTAAGAATTTAAAGCACGGTCAGATGGTAGTACAGTGAACATTAAATAGAAAAGGTAGGAAATGCAACACTATGATTATTTAACATACATTAGTTACATAACTGCACTATCAACAAGATGATGTCCTGAGAACACAGAAGCGTCTGTTGGCAGTGCAAATACTTGTATATTACTAAATTACTGGTTATGCAGTGAAGAACAAAACTGAAAATGCTGTACAGTGCAAGAGTAGCAGATAGACCACACCCTTTCACTCTAAATGGAAGAGGAAAGTAAAAAAGAAAAGAAAAGAAAAGAAAGGAAATGCAAACAATACAAATGTTAATGAGAACATAGCTTTAGCATTAAAGGAGATATCTAGGATGTCATGATTTACCTGAGATATGAATGTATGAAAGAAGATACACAAACGTGGAACAGACGACAACTGCAATGGCAACCGAAACTATTACATTTCCAAGCCAGTCTGGTAGTCCGCCAGGATTCCTGCATATCAATGCAAAATGATGTTAATTGTTAAGAAAAAAAGCCTAGTTGCTTTAGATAGCAGACTTTGTGTTTCAAAGAACATCAAACATTAACCGAAGAGATGATAAACTGCAAGGTGTCTACATATTACCTGTCAATGCGTACAATACTTCCAACAATTACATCAGCCATGCGAACAGCCAAACCAGCAGAGGATACAACTGGTGCAGCCAAACCCAGAACCAATGTGACAACCTTAAGCTGTTTAGGTAGCCGAACAGGGGAGAGAGTAGCTTCCAAAAAACCATCTACAAATAAACAATAGCCATAAACACTCAAGACGATATCAAGCTATTAACATAGACAGTATCAGCAACTTACATGCAAAAGCAGGTGAAACAAGCCAGATGAGTGCTATATATGATGATCCAACCTTGAAGTAAGTTCCCAGTATCAGAGCTACTAGCCATTGGACAAGCCCAGATTTAAAAATCCACCTCTCAGCTTCCAGGTCAATAACATTTTCCATCGTGCTAAGGGTTATGCCTTTTTTTGTTTTGGAATACACACGTCGAAGATGCCTCTTCAGGAGAATAAATCCAATATGTTGACCAATAAATGCTCCAAGCAGTGCAGGTGAACCAAATAATCCAATAATTAACCATGGGTTTGCAACATATGGAACAGGAAACGGACATATATAGGGCAGAGCAAATGCTACCACGACTGGTAAGCAGATAGAAAATATGAACATTAGAACGATGCTCAAACATGATATTGCAAAGGACACCAGCGCAGGGTGTCCACCCATAAGCAATGATGTTCCCCATATTAGAAGTGACTGCAATATGATTGAGTTGTGAAACATGGTAGCAAGTCGCTGTGGGTACAGCACCATGTACTTTCCCTGCAAGATTGAACACATAGGCAGGAGAGGGGGGAAAATAAGTTGACTGCAATATGTACTTCACAAAATCTGAAAGTAAATAGTTTTAACAATGTCCTGTTACAGCTAATATTGGTGAATTTTTCCAGTAACCAACAAGACCAGGGAAGAAGTCATGACACACAATCAAGATCATTGGCAGCACAAAATGGGGAAAGAATTTACTGCAATACCAGGATATCGAAGTAAACAGCTTTATCCTGCTCTGTGTTTCCTTGCTTCCGTTCTTGTGCATCTTTCAAAAATTTTGGAGATGCTGCAGAATGGAGTAGGAAAGCAAGCATGTTATCTCCAATATGCTGAAGAGACCCCGGTTTCAGAAGCGTCATCTTGTCATTCTACAAAGTAGATAATAGAAACAGTCACAAACCAGAAGTTAATGTTCAGGATTCAACAAAGTGGATTATCAAATATTCATTTGACCCTGTAATGTTTTTACCATATTAATCAAGGCCATGTTCCATTCCAGATCTATTGGTACATGACTCTTGTGCTACAGCATCACATAAAATTCTAATCTCACAGCATTCAAATAATTAGATATCACTAAGAACCAAACAGTCACATATTGTTATTAGCCACCTTGCGAGGCTGCAGCAACAGCAGAAGTAGGCTTTACAACTGCTGGCAGCATATTGACTAATATTATCAACGATTGGGACCTTTCCCTCTCCATCTCTGAGTACAACACATCACATAATAGATGCAAACACAAGTATAATTAATGATATGTACAATGAAATCTCTCTCCTCTCCTCTCATATATAGAGTCCTGGTGCGAAGGAGTGCTACTAGGACCCCATGTTTTTGGTAAAAGTTCGATCCAAAAATCCATTGGGAAAACAGTTCTTGGAGAAAGATTACAAAGCATACGCAAGTTGCATGGCCCAGTACAACAATAACAACAACAACAACATAGCCTTTTGTCCCAAGCAAGTTGAGGTAAGTTAGAGATGAAACCCAAAAGAGACATGAAAATAAAGAACACATAAATGGTACAACAAAAAGATTATGGTTCAGGCACGTTAATTGATAGTCTCCAAGCGCTCCTATCCATAGCTAAATCCTTAGGGATATTCCACTCCTTAAGGTCTCTCTTAACCGACTCGTCCCAAGTCAGTTTAGGTCGATCTCTACCTCTCTTTACATTATCGACCCGCTTTAGAACCCCACTACGCACCGGTGCCTCAGGAGGCCTCCGTTGGACATGGCCAAACCATCTCAACCGGTGTTGAATAAATTTTTCCTCAATTGGTGCCACCCCAACCCTATCCCGAATATCGACGTTCCGGATTCTATCCCTCTGTGTGCCCACAACACCATCGTAACATACGCATATCTGTTACACTCAATTGCTGGATATGTCGCCTTTTTGTAGGCCAACATTCAGCACCGTATAACATCGCCGGACGAATCGCTGTCCTATAAAACTTACCTTTTAACTTCTGAGGCACCCTTCTGTCACAGAGGACGCCTGAAGCTTGACGCCATTTCAACCAACCGGCTGAAATTCTATACCTAACATCTTCATCAATGTCACCATCCTTTTATAGCATCGATCCTAAATACCGAAAAGTATCCTTCTTGGCCACCACTTGCCCATCGAGGCTAACGTCTCCCTCCTCATTCCTAGTCGCGCTGAAATCGCATCTCATGTACTCGGTCTTGGTCCTACTAAGTCTAAACCCTTTCGACTCTAACGTGTGCCTCCATAGTTCTAACTTTCTATTAACCCCTGCCCTAGTCTCATCCACTAGCACCACATCATCAGCAAAGAGCATACACCAAGGGATATCACCTTGTATGTCCCTTATGACCTCATCCATCACCAAAGCAAATAAATAAGGGCTCAATGCCGACTCTTGATGTAGTCCTATTTTAATTGGAAAGTCACTGGTGTCGCCATCACATGTTCGGACACACGTCACCACATCCCTGTACATATCCTTGATGAGGGTGATGTACTTAGTTGGGACTTTGTGCTTTTCCAAGGCCCACCACATGACATTTCTCGGTACTTTGTCATATGCCTTCTCGAGGTCAATAAAGACCAGGTGCAAGTCCTTCTTTTGCTCCCTATACCTCTCCATCAACTGTCGTAATAAGAAAATTGCCTCCGTGGTCGACCTACCAGGCATAAACCCAAATTGGTTTTGGATCACACTTGTCACTCTTCTTAGGCGATGCTCGATAACCCTCTCCCAGAGCTTCATCGTATGGCTCATCAACTTAATCCCACGGTAATTAGTACAACTTTGAACATCTCCCTTGTTCTTGAAGATCGGTACTAATATACTTCTCCTCCATTCTTCAGGCATCTTGTTTGACCGGAAAATGAAGTTAAAAAGTTTAGTTAACCATACTATCGCTCTGGCACCTAGGCATCTCCACATCTCAATGGGGATACCGTCAGGGCCCATCGCTTTACCTCCCTTCATCCTCTTCAAAGCCTCTCCGATCTCTGCCTCCTGAAATCTCCTCACGAAACGTCTATTGGTATCGTCAAATGAGTCATCCAACTCCAAGGTAGGACCCTCATTCTCCCCATTAAATAACTTATCAAAGTACTCTCTCCACCTGTCCTTGATCTCCTCATCCCTCACCAAAAGTTGATCCGTCCCATCCTTGATGCATTTGATTTGGTTGATGTCCCTCGTCTTCCTCTCGCGAATCCTAGCCATCCTATAAATGTCCTTCTCCCCTTCCTTCGTGCCTAGTCGCTGATAAAGGTCATCATACGCCTGACCTTTTGCTACACTCACCGCTCGTTTTGCAGCCCTCTTCGTTATTTTATAGCCCTCAATGTTGGCTGCACTCTTGTCATGATGGAGGCGCTTGAACCACTCCTTCTTCTCCCTAATAGCCCTTTGCACCTCGTCATTCCACCACCAGGTGTCTTTCGCTTTCCGTTTGCCTCCCCTACTCACTCCAAACACATCCGAAGCCACCTTCCGAACACATGTTGCCATCTTTAGCCACATGTCATCTGCATATTCTCCTTCTTCCCACGGCCCCTCATCTAGCATCCTCTCCTTAAATGTTTGCGCTGCTTCCCCCCTAAGCTTCCACCATTTTGTTCTCGCAATCTTGGCCCGATTGTCCCGATGGACACGTACCCGAAAGCGAAAATCCGCCACCACAAGCTTGTGTTGAGGGACAACACACCCCCCAGGTAACACCTTACAATCTAAGCAAGCACGTCTATCCCCCCTCCTTGCAAGGATAAAGTCGATCTGACTCAGGTGTTGTCCGCTACGAAAGGTCACTAGATGAGATTCCCTCTTCTTAAAGACGGTGTTCGCTATCAACAAATCGTAGGCCAACGCGAAGTTCAAAACATCCTCCCCTTCTTGATTTCTACTACCATACCCGAAACCCCCATGCACCCGCTCGAAACCTACATTAGCCGCGCTCACATGGCCGTTGAGGTCTCCTCCTATGAAGAGTTTCTCGCTGATAGGCACAGTACTAACCATGCTATCGAGATCTTCCCAAAACTGTCTCTTGGTGCTCTCGCAAAGACCTACCTGTGGGGCATAGGCACTGATCACATTCAGAGCCAAATCTCCAACTACCAACCGGACTAGGATAATCCGGTCGCCTTGCCTCTGCACCTCAACTACTCCATCCTTAAGGCTTCTATCGATCAAGATGCCTGCACCATTCCTACCCGATGTTGTCCCCGTGTACCAAAGTTTGTAGCCAGTATCCTCCACCTCCTTCGCCTTCTGGCCCTTCCATTTAGTCTCCTGAACGCATAGAATATTTACACGCCTCTTAATTGCTGTATCGACTAGCTCTCTTAACTTACCCGTTAAGGACCCTACATTCCAGCTACCTAGACGAATAGCTTCCTTACCCTTCGCACCCATCGAGGGAAGTGCGAAGACCCTTGCTCATTTTTCACTACACCCGGGCGCAGATGTAGCGCGTCACAAAGGTTGCGACGACCCAGTATTCCTTTGAACATGTTAGTTTTAGTCAATTATGTATTAGATTAGACATACGATGTCCTTACTTGATCTGGTTCGATCTAGTTAGCTGCTCCTTTAAAAGAGAACAAACCTACTAGCATTGTTAGGTGTAAGCCCCTCATTCCCTCCCTCCAATAAGGCTTCAAAGCCACTGTGGCAACTGCTAGTGGAGAACTGTGCATCTTTGCATTAAGATAGAAACACAATCCAATTACAAGCCAAGTCCATGGCAAGGTTAGTTTTTCTGATTACAATCCAATTCCACGACAAGGCTTAGTTCCTAACCCAAAATCTCCCCGAGGGCCTTAGCGTTGGACAAAAGACGTTACACTGCCTGCTCACTAATCTCCTGTAGCACCGCTCGGTTGTCAGGGACGCAGCCATTACAGTGGGGGGCTACCCTGCTGTATTCCGGTTCAAAAAAAGGACGCGGTCATCGAAATCGCAGTGGTTCTGATGCTTCCAATATGTATGCCTATATGCTCAGAAGCTGATAAGGCTGGTTGATTCAAGAGCAATCCTTTTAGTTAAAACTATTACTTTTGATTTGGAACCAAAATTTCAGTTTAAAGCCTTAATGTTCATCAAGCAACATTGTTAAAGAAGCTTAGTCATTCTTTCGCAAAAAAAAAAAGCTTAGTCATTGAGTGAGGCTTTGTAAAAAAATACTTTCCAATTTTAAAAAACAGCAGTACACAAAGAATTATCAATGGACAATATGTCAGAACTTTTCTCTACAACATTATATCTGCATGAAGTCATAAACATGTTGAGAAAAAACTAAGATAAGTTTGGCATGAATAATGATAAGCCAAGAGAACCAACCTTCGTATGATACACAGATGTTGTATCGGTATATGCAAAATCAAGTCCAGGAAGACGCCCAACTTCCTCATAGATTTGAAAGTCGGTAGCAGATTTTATTGCTCCAGAACGAAAAACATCCTACAATCACAAAACATCAATCCCCTGGGAAAATGACCAATATTAATCTATCGTGCAGCACCAGTTTGACAGATCTAGAACTATCTTCTTCCACCCACAACAACAACAACAACAACAACAACAACAACAACATAGTCTTTTGTCCCAAGCGAGTTGGGGTAGGCTAGAGATGAAACCCAAAAGAGGCATGGAAATAAAGAACACATAAATGGTACAAGAAAAAAGATTACGGTTCAGGCACGTTAATTGCTAATCTCCAAGCGCTCCTTTTTCCTTAAGCTCATTTTTAGCACCAATTACATTTGTTTGAGGCTGGCAAACGATTGTATATATATCTAATCTGCTATTAGATAGTTTCTATAATCATATAGGATAAATGAAAATTAACAAATGCTCTGGGATGTTAGATTTCTGTTAAGTCAAGCATGATCAATCATGCACATTGCAGCCCCCCCCCCCCCCCCCCAAAAAAAAAAAAAAAACCAAAATTAAGCAGAATCTGTCCAGAGGGGGGAAAGAAGTCAGCACATGAAAGCTGGAGGGAGATGCTACCTGTGAAGCTATCTGAGCAGATGGGTATTTGGCAACAGCTGCAAAGCTTTCCAACGCCCAATGGTCGGTACCCTGTCATACATTAAAAACTTTAGGCTATGTATGTAATTCTCCTTTTGATAGTAAGTTGATCAAACCTCCCATTTGCCCAATTTTCCAGGAAAACCTTTTATTAGGATCAGGCAGTCAGCAACAAAGAAAATTTCAGTAGTCTAAACCATTGGTACAGATGCACGTACAAATAGAATCTCAACATCCAAATGGGGAATATTACAGAACTAAAACAGACCTGGAAGAGTGTGGATTTCCCACTGATACCCATAGCTTCGAGATCAATCGCGAAATTTACTGAATTTCTCCAGTGGTGCTGCATAAAAGTTAACATTAGGATTCAGGAAATTACACATAGCAGGCATGGTGATAGCATTAATGCGACACATGGCTTTCGATGTCTTGTTTAAAAATAACAGAATTACATTTGGCCAATTTTATTACACTTTAAGAAGTGTCATGAGGGCACTGTTTAAGACATTAATAGAACGTAAAGGGACTACTTTAGTGAACAGGTTCTGGATCGGAAAGAGAAATGGATTAGGATATGCAGATCTTGAGGCAAGGTAACATCTTTAGTATATACTTCTTCAATCCCATATGCTCCTGCTCCTGCAAGTGCTAAATTATGGGAACACTAACACTATAACCCTTAACAAGGCAGCTACCAATGTAGACCCCTGTAAAATTCCCACAACCCCCTAAAACATGGCATTCACGAATAGCAATGCCTACTGAAATGTATTCATTGACACAGTGGGACAATTTATTTGGAGTGAGGAGTTTGCCAGACATGGAACAGTTCAGAAGTTAACAGAACTCACAACTGTGCATAGCGCAACTTAATGAGGTCACAACAATTGTTACAAAAGAATGGCAGGTGCTACTAGCAGTACTTAACTACTTAATACTTATACAGTGCTACTATATACATCCTAGCAGCACAAGCTGCAAGCAGGCAGTTTCGACTATACTACTCAACTAGCCGACTAGCCACTGACTAATCGGACCTAATGACGACTATCGACTAATCATGATTATTCGGCAGATCAGTGCCCATATAATATAACTAGGTGACTTGAAAACATTGACCTGGGTTGAACAGGTGGTAGCTAAGGCAATTGAACAGGTGGTAGGTGGTAGCTAAGGCAATCTTACGGCACATATGTGTAATATGTGTATGAAGTTTGAAGATACTAACCTGAGTTATAAAACTATGGGCGCCATCAAGACCCTCTTCTTCTCCAGTATTGAATAAAAACAAGATACCACTCTTAAAACCATGTGCCCACTGAGCCACTCCCCGTGCAAGCTCTAACATGACTCCCACACAAGAACTGCAATCTCCAGCACCTTCCCTGAAAATTCAAAACACGTATAATATCTGGAAAAAAATTGACAAAACATGTGGATGTCACTACAATTAGACCTATTAATGTACAAAGAAAAATAAGTAATGATGTTTTACTATTACCACAATGCCTACATGGATAGCATATAAATTATTAGTGAAATCCTGCTCAATGGAACAACCAGGTAAAATATGGCACTGTCAATCATAAACCAATATTCGTATGGTTCCTTCAAAACATATTATAAATGTCTTCTCATTAGATACTCTTGAATTCACACCAATAGTCAATGTCAAGTTATTTGTTGTTAATTTCTTTCCTACTTATATTAATGAAGGGGGTATTGAGCCTTACGTTGTCGAAACAGTGTCAATATGCGAAGAAACCAGAATCAAGTTCTCCTCGGCTTCTGGTAAATATTTGGGAGTAACTCTCAATAGCACATGCTTTAAGTCTGAATACAAGAGAGTTTTTCCCTTGAAAAGACCACCAGATAGACGATTCGCGCCTATATCTGTGTGAAACAACTCCAATTGAACATCAACCTCCCAATGAGCTGTCTTCTTTATTTTTTCTGCTACTGCATATACATACTATTGCATGGGATGTCAAAATAGGATACAAAGTTCCACAAAAAAATGCTCAGCTGCAATAATGTTACTGATCATCATGTTACTATTAAGGTGCGTAGATGACACTACTGTGGGTAAGAAAGAAAATGGAAAATTATGAACATGTAAAAAACAGGAAAGAATAATTAAATGGATGAATCCTAAATTCAACTTGCATTTTCTTGTTACCAGTTCACAGCAGCTTAGCAGCCATTAGTTACCAACTAGGTGTACAAGGCACTGGCAATCAGAATTGTATGGATGATGAATTCAAAAAGTGGGTCAAACTTAGTAAATCTTTAACAATTGTGCTGGAGCATTTATGTTATGGCTATAAAAACAGCTTAGCAGCCATTAGTTACTCTAATTTTGACCAAGTTTATAGAAAAATATATTATCATCTACAAAACAACAAAGGTTACCAGTTAAGACATATTTCATGGTGGATTTAATGAAACTAATTCTATGTTGTAGAAACTAGAAGACCCAAGTGTTGATTGAAACTGTGAAAGTGGGCTGCATGAATGAACAACCTGGATAGCACGATCGAGGGAATCTGAACCAACTGGGTGAGGACCCAAGCCTGTCAAATACTTGACATGCTTAAGTGCAGAAGCTTCAGAGAACCCCCTCTTGCCAGCCTGCTCCGCATTAAGGGGCAAAGGAAGGCTTCCAAACTGGATCTGATAGACAGACCATGATCCATGGAGGAATATTATCAACAACCCCAGTAACAGGTAAGCACCCCTCCCATGCTTGCGCCTGTCATCATTTGAACCAATTGCCTGATAAACCTTGGGCTTCTCACGGGTTGATACAGAAGAGCCTTGTCCTCGAGGCATCCCGATAATCTGAATTCAAATAATGCAAACAAAAGAAATATAAGAGTTGCCTTCACAAGTACCACTGCCAATAGACAACTGATCAACAACTAGCTCAGTTTTTTTTCAGAAGAAGTACATATTTTAAAAGAAAATTTATTTAGCTTTTTTTTTTGTTGACAAGAGGATCGGTCCATCCTACAGTTTTACTCAAGCACAGTTGTATTGTACTGACATCCAGGGCAGGATCACCAAACTGACCAGGACAAGAAATCAATCAATAAAGGTCCCAATACTGCTGCAGGCTTTAAAGAAGCTGATGTGGAGCAGGGCAAAAGATGACTCTCTCTGTCCATATCATTGACGAAAAAACGGAGGGCAGAAAAGCATGTGGCAGACCGCCGCAGGGATTTTACAAGCCCATCATCATCAATTTTTTTCACTTCCACTTCCACACGCGGAAATCTGAGGAGAAAGGACGCGGCGTGGCCCCTGCCCAGTTAACTCCCAACCTGGCAACTTGGTCAGTCGTCGTCGTCATCATGGGTTAATAATATTTCACATAATCACTGACGAAACTAAGTCTGGTTTTATCTCGTGCCCGTGCGCTAGGCGAGGATCAGGACGCAATCTCCTCCATCCCCGTGATCCTCGGCATTGAGGAGCGGAAACATCGTGTGGTTTCTGCAAATTAGATCTAGAAAAGCCCAGCCGGCCAGCCCAGACCCAGCGCCAGCAGCAGCGACGAACAGAACTGGTGTTTAGTCGAAACTGAAAAAATCCCACCCCCAAATTAAGGGAACAACTCCGCAACAAACTAGGAAACAAATTCGCAACAAGCTGGATGGCAGTCCATCCATCCCAGCAGCAAGCAGGATTTGGATTTGGGTATGGAAGCTGAGGCCTCAGACTCAGAGCAAGCAAAGTATACCAACAAGCGTAGTACAAAAACGGAAGCACACTTGGGTTCGATCGTAGGAATTGAATTGCTTACCAGCAGACGAAGACGAAGGAATCAGTTGAAGGCCGGTCCACCCGACGCGGCGGCGACGCCGGTGGCTGAGGCGGACGAAGACGAAGGAATCAGCTGAAGACAGGTCGGTCGGTCGGTGCACTGAGGAGGAGAGGAAGACGACTTGGCAGATGAGACGAGAATTTCCAGTGGTGGAGACCTGGCGGCGGCGCTGGACGCGCGTGCAAGTCGTCGTCGACCCCCCGAGTCCGAGTGCCCGCCGTCCGCCGAGGATTTGGAAAAAAGACGGAGATGAGAGATTTATCAGTTGGGAGATGCTGCAGTGCCAGCACAGCACGACGATCCGATCAGGAGCTTCGGCTCGTTGGCTCGGCTCGGCTCCTTAATTCGCTTTGCTTGACTCGGCTCGACAAAAAAACAAACGAGCAAAAATAGCCTAGCTCGGCTCGTGCTCGTCAAAAGTCTACTTCAGCAATTGGGTCTAAAAAGACATAGAGCCAAGTTAAAAAAAAAGATAAAGTGAAGCGGATCAATTTCAAACACTCCCTAACTCAGTTGGAGGAGGAGAAAAGAAAATATAATGAGTACAAAGTCTGGCTCGATTTATGCAATTAACAATACCAACGAGCCAAGCTTGAGTTCTTTTTTCGGCTCGGGGCGATGGCCTCAAAACTTTTAGTGCTTCTTTCTAGGAGAAAAAGCTGATCCCAAACCAAATGCCATCTACAAAGTCCAAGCCGTGCATTGTATCTTTTTTTTTTAGTTAGCTGACGCGTTTACTCGGCTGTAACAAATCAAAGAGTATTTAACCGGAGTTCCTGGAGCACGTAACCTCCTGGGTATATATATACGACATACCTGAATTTGTATTTACGCTCAACACTGCAATGAACAACAGCAGTGAAAGAAAATAATATATGAAATATTAGATATATTGCATTGGTCTTAGAACTGATTATATAAAGTACGTACTATTCTTAATACTCTAACAAGCATTATTGAATTTGTGTTACACCGTACCGCTATCAGTTTACAGCAAAACAGGGGGAAAAAAAGAAACAAATAAACATCGCCCTGTCTAGAAACGGCAATCGTGTGTGACCAGTTGAGAAAAGTCAAATTATATGCAAGTTCAGAGCATAAGATCGACTTGCATCAGTCGACTTGGGTCCAAAGTACCTATGAGATAGCAATATTCATTTTCTTAGCAAATGTATTATAAAGAGAAAATTGTGGTTAAAATTAACTTTGTATGTTTTTTACTGTAGTCGTCATCAGATACACATTTTATGACAGGCGGTAGTACTATTCTATATGCAAAAAAAATCTCCCAGAGGCAACACAAAAAAAAAAACTTGCAAAATTCATCTTACTGGTACATACATACATTATACATTTTACTATAGTCTCAGTTAGGTAGCCATGGCAATTTTTTTTGGTAAGACAAGATTTTTAACTAAACCAGACACGAAAAAAATAAATCATAGGCCTACTTAAGATCTCATCCACATAAGGAAAATTGAAGCAATGGAGGTTTAAGGCTCATCTATATATGATGAAACATCCACCATGAGTCTGCATTGCATTATTGCACCGATTGATCTACACTACACGGACCAACTTTTGCACTCACATTAAAGGCCTCTATCTTTTACAGATGGCACAAAGCTAAATTGGAGGCATTGAAAGGAAACAGCTTGATGATGAGACAAAGGTATAGTAGCCTAGGCAATGTCAACTAAACTGGTTTGAACTGCACGCTGAAGATAAACTGTAGATTAGTCGATGCAGCATGTACCTTTCCATACTTTTCACTCCTTGCTTGTAGGTGCAGGGATCCGTCATGCTGGAAACCACGAACTTCAGCCTGGTAACTGATTACACGCAAAGTCAGCAGCAGCATATTATTTGAAACAGTTCTCATGATAACAGTGAACGAAATAAGAAATCTGAAACAGTTCAAATTATAAAAAGGATAGAGGTCACAGAGAAGATCATTGGGGAAGAAGAGACGTGAGCAAAGCACAAAGGAAGTCCTTTTTCATACGAGTTCACAAAAACATTGCTTCTGTGCAAATAAGGAAAGAATGTTCAAGATTTAAAAATGAAAGACAACACTGGGAGTCTGGGACTTGAGTTCACTCAAATGTCTGTCTCCATGGATTGTTCAACCTACTCAAAATCAATGCCCCCCTTTCTCAACAGATCAGATGGTCCTTTTTTTGGTGTAAGGCCCCGAATGGAGGAGCAGCCGGTCCTGAGTTCGAGCTCCGCTTGACTCAGGATTCCCATGGGTTTTTTTCTCATTTTTAATAGGTGCTTCTCTTGCGTGATGCCACAAAGAGATAGCGGCGCGTCTGTCGTCTACGAAGTCTCAATGGCTTCGGTGATGTTTAGAAGGACGAAATCTTCAAATCTACGTGTAGTTGTAGGATCTGTTTGTGTATAAAGGGTGTGAGTAAGGTGTGTGTAGTGTTGACGTGTGTCTATTCATGAACAGATACTACATCTGTACCTAGATGAGAGGTGTAAAAAAAATATCCACAAAGGCGAACAATCAATTAACCGGGTGACAAACATCAGTATTTATCATAATATTCAGACTTGCCAAATAACTATGATCACCAAATGGATATGTATTAAAAAGGCATCGATCTTTAAACGCGCCTAGAATTAGTCAGAGCTACAAAAAACAATAAAAAATGCAGGTAAACAAGTTCAATCTATGCGGAATCCGGGAAATGCATTCTGATATCTGCATGTTATAAAACAATAATATCGTTCTAGGATTTATATTCATAGTATCTAAGCCCATGAAGTGTAGAGCATCCTAGGATCTCAACAGACACGACAAGCCCATTTTTGATAAATCAGAAGGGAGTCCAAACGTTGACAGAAAGCCTGAACTTGCGCGCCTCAAAAAATGTCACGGCCAAGTGCCAACTACACAGTACAAACA
Source organism: Bothriochloa decipiens (assembly GCA_023333625.1). NCBI lineage: Eukaryota > Viridiplantae > Streptophyta > Magnoliopsida > Poales > Poaceae > Bothriochloa > Bothriochloa decipiens. Next base: position 4,098,418 of record CM041644.1, read on the forward strand.
GCAGTCCTACCTGGACACACTGTATTTTCACACTGACGGCTGGAGCAATGAATTCACAACCTAGATTGTACAGGCTGAAAAGGCCACCGCTCAATGGACTGACGACAGTGCAATGACGAGGAAGGCAACTCTGAATTCATTCGATTGGGCTCTAATTGGGCCAAGGCTCGCCCCACATGGCCACACGGGACTAGTGCTCTGGCTCATGTGACATGGCGTGTTTAAAAATTAGAATGCGGGGGAAATCTTTCTACACTGCCGAGTTTTTTTTCCTGTGAAGTTGTCCCCGTGGACTACGGAGCAGACGAGCAGTAGTGCGACATGCTCGGCCAGTCGGCCAACAACACAAATCTTTGCTCGTGTCAGTTGTAATCTCGCGTCACCTGGGATATGATATTGATATGATGCCATCTTGAATTCCTGATTGCCATTTCTAGCCTTGCACAATCGCAGCAGCATGCAATGCAGCGATTCTGCGAAGGAAATTAAAGATTGATCGCATCCCCGAAAGAGCGAGGTGCCTTCTCCGATCCGTCGTCACGACTCACAAGATCGATCGAAGAAGGAGACGGTGGAGCACACAGACACCAGAGATGATAGCAACAACGCGGCGTCAGAAGAGACCTCGCCCTCAACACCACGGCGGGAGGGGAAGAAAGTGGTGAAGGTGAAGGCCTCGCCCGAAGAGGGGAAAGGAGAAGAAGGCGGTGGAGGAAACGGTGGACCGCCGGGAGGAAGAGTCGGAGGAGGAGTTGGAAGAGGGGGACGAATACGACGGGGAGGAATATGAGAATTGGAACTACTTCCTCGGGCTAGGTCAGTTAGTCTCAGTCAAATCGCCTCGTTGCTATCATCTTCGTTCTCTCTCAATCTAATTGTTAGGGTGGTTCGTTCGTTCGGACATTTATTTTTTTCGAAAACGTGCATTATGCCCGTACTGCTTTAAGAGAAGGGGAGTGGTTAATAGACCTACACATAGTTGATACAAAAGGATTCATTGGTAATACAGGGATTACCAATGAAGTCCTCAATACAATCACAAAGCAAGAAATATGGGGGTACCCTCCACCTAACAACCCCAGAAAGCTGAACGGCAAAGCATCCGTCTAACCCAACCTCGACAGCAAAGCATCTGCCGGAAAGACACGGCGGCAAAACATCCGCCCGAACTCCAGACGGCCAAGCATCCGTCCCCACCTCGGCGACCTCAACGACCAACATCCGTCAAAGACGCGTCCTCGGTGGCAAAGCATCCACTAAAAATACCTCGGTGGCAAAGCATCCACCGAAATAACTGTAACGTCCCGCCTCCTCGAGGCCGGGCCCGCTTACATCCAGCCGCTTATCTAAGATATAGACTGCCTTCACAGACCAACACTAATTTTTTCTGCACACTTTGTCCTTACTCGTGCGCATCCAGGAAGAATTCCCCGTTGATCACCCATCCCTAAATTGCTCCAAGCCAAGCACGCTTAACCTCGGAGTTCTTTAGTGATGAGTTTCCGGAAAAGAAGTTGCAACTTGTTAGTATGAGTATCCTATTAATCCTATTAAGCCCTGGGCCGGGGTGTTACATACTAACCCCCTTAGGAGACCGACGTCCTCGTCGGTCAACCCTAGGCCAGGAACGTCCCCTCTTGGTCACGTCCGTGTGTCCAGTGCCAGCGCATGTGCATGTTGTGCGACCACTCCGGATCCACACCAGCCATGCACACCATGCCTGCGCAACTAACACACGCGTCCGTGAAACCGCAAGGGTTGACTCTGATACCATTTGTAATGTCCCGCCTCCTCGAGGTCTGCTCGCTTACATCAAGCTGCTTATCTAGGACATAGACTGCCCTCACAGACCAACACTAGTATTTTCTGCACACATTGTCCAACACTAGTATTTTCTGCACACTTTGTCCTCACTCGTGCGACCACTCTGGATCCACACCAGCCATGCACACCATGCCTGCGCAACTGACACACGCGCCCGTGAAACCGCAAGGGTTAGCTCTGATACCATTTGTAATATCTCGCCTCCTCGAGGCCGGGCTCGCTTACATCCAGCCACTTATCTAGAACATAGACTGCCTTCACAGACCAACACTAATTTTTTGTGCACACTTTGTCCTTACTCGTGCGCATCCGGAAAGACTTCCCGGTTGATCACCCATCTCTAAATTGCTCCAGGCCAAGCACGCTTAACCTCGGAGTTCTTTAGTGATGAGTTTCTAGAAAAAAAGTTACAACTTGTTAGTATGAGTATCCTATTAATCCTATTAAGCCCTGGGCCGGGGTGTTACAAACTCACCCCTTAGGAGACCGACGTCCTCGTCGGTCAACCCTAGGCCAGGAACGTCCCCTCTTGGCCACGTCCGTGTGTCCAGTGCCAGCGCATGTGTCATGTTGTGCGACCACTCTGGATCCACACCAGCCATGCACACCATGCCTGTGTAACTGACACACGCGCCTGTGAAACCGCAAGGGTTGACTCTGATACCATTTGTAACGTTCCGCCTCCTCGAGGTCTGCTCGCTTACATCAAGCCGCTTATGTAGGACATAGACTGCCCTCACAGACCAACACTAGTATTTTCTGCACACTTTGTCCTCACTCGTGCGCACCCGAAAAGACTTCCCGGTCGGTCACCCATCCCTAAATTGCTCCAGGCCAAGCACGCTTAACGTCAGAATTCTTTAGTTATGAGCTTCCGAAAAAGAAGTTACAACTTGTTAGCATGAGTATCCTATTAATCCTATTAAGCCCTGGGCCAGGGTGTTACATACTCACCCCCTTAGGAGACCGACGTCCTCGTCGGTCAACCCCAGGCCAGGAACGTCTCCTCTTGGCCACGTCCGTGTGTCCAGTGCCAGCACATATGTCATGTTGTGCGACCACTCTAGATCCACACCAGCCATGCACACCATGCCTGCGCAACTGACACACGCGCCCGTGAAACCGCAAGGGTTGGCTCTGATACCATTTGTAACGTCCCGCCTCCTCGAGGCCGGGCCCGCTTACATCCAGCCGCTTATCTAGAACATAGACTGCCCCATGGACCAACACTAGTCTTTTCTATACACTTTGTCCTCACTCGTGCACACCCGATAAAAATTCCCGGTCGGTCACCCATCCTAAATTGCTCCAGACCAAGCATGCTTAACCTCGGAGTTCTTTAGTGATGAGCCTCTGGAAAAGAATTTACAACTTGTTAGTATGAGTATCCTATTAATTGTATTAAGCCCTGGACCGGGGTGTTACATAATTATTATTATTCATTACGTGGATTTTTCCTTCGTGGAAAATTTGAGGATGTTTCAATAACCTGCTCCTCCGAGTCACAAGAGCCAAAGCCCTTCGGACCACGAGCGAGGAGGACATACCTGAAGAGAGCACCTCGGCGGCAAAGCATCCGCCAAAAACACCTCGGTGGCAAAGCATCCATCGAGAAGACCACTTCTACAGCTACAACAAACACTAGCTGGCATACCTAGGTGAGGAGGAACATGAAGCACAATTAGGTGTAGCACGACGACCAAAGAGACCGCACGGGCAACAGGCGATTCTTCAACATGGCATGGATTTCAAAGACAATGCCTTCAAGAAGGACTGCGACGCTGTAGCGCCGCCGCTGCCTGCCCAAACTGGGCTAAGTTTTCACCTCGAAGATCCACGCAGGCCGCCAACCTCCCAACCCTAGAGCAGAACGGTGCGAGGAGCGGCATGCACCACCAGCCCTGCCACCATGGCAGAGCTCGTGGCCAGACACCACCACCAGTCCTGCCACCACGGCAACATCAGAACGGTGCAAGGAGCGGCGTGCGCCACCAGCCCTGCCACCATGGCAGAGCTCATGGCCACACACCACCATCGGTCCCGCCACGACGGCAACACCGAAGCACCATCAACGCCAAGCTCCACCTCGGGGGGAGGGGGATCCAGCTCTCGGGCCGTCACCAACCGCCGGTGGCACAGAAGGACACCAGAGAGGGGAGGCGGGCGCGACGAGGCACCCCGGCCAGGAGGGGGAGGGGGGGCGCCGGATCCAGCCGCCCGCCGCCAGACCCCGCCCCTAAGACCCGAGCACAGCCCCCTAAGCCCGCGGACCATCAGGCACCAAGGCCGGGTGCACCGCCGGATCCGGCCAAGGGGGGCGCAGATTCAGCCGGCAGCTGGCAGCCCCCGGCCCCAAGGCCCGAGCACAGCTCAAGGCCGCCATGGCTGGCCGCCGTCGAGGAAGTTGGGGGGCGGCCGTCGCCTGCGGGGAAAGGACCAGGCGCCCACCAAGCACCGGATCCGGCCCACAGGGGCCCGGATCCGACCAACCCTGAGCCGCCGTCGCCGGAGAGGGAGGGGTTGGAGGAAGAGGGGGGAGAGGAGCGCGGGAGGTGGAAAGGGGGGCGTGACGGGCACCGCTTGCGGGAGCCGCCGCTGGTCGCCGCCGCCGCGAGGTTGAGCGGCGACGGCGGCCGGAGGGAAGGCCGGGGAGGGGAGGTTTCTTGGCGGTCGGGCGGCGCCGCCCGAGTCGCTCCTAGGAGGAGCGACGCGGGGGCCTGGGGGGAGAGGGGAACGCGTCGAGAATTGAAAAACTCAGCATTTGCATGTAAAGCTTCGAAAATTTTATTTCAAATCTTTGTTTCATCATCAGGTGTGGAGTTGGGAAACAATGGGATCATCCTGGTCCTTTCTGAAACGCCATCTGGCTTTGCGTTGTTCAGCTATGATGGGGTGAAACTCCTCCTGCCAGGTGCCATAGAGGTACCTTTGTTTATTCGATCGATCGGCTGCCTTTGTGTATTCATCATCTGCAGCAGTATGATCTGTCTTTGCCATTGGCCTTTTTCCCTCTCTGTTATCTGTGATATGGCAGCACATATGGACCGACTTCGTGGAGTGTGAGAGAACAAGAAGAGTTAGAACTGTTTCTTTTTACCTGATTGTTATTTCTATTCTATGTTACTTAAACTCGTATCCAATTTATACAGTGAGGAGAAAGCTAGCAGCATTCAGGTTGGTTGTTTTATCCATTCGTTGAGTCCGATAAGAATTGTAGTGGTCATTAGCTGTTTACTAATTTAACAGACTCTGAATGTGAATTTGTCACCATAAATCAGTTAGAAATGCTGATCAGTTTATAAAGCATGTAGCATGATGGTATTATTCTTATTCCCAAAACTAAACTAGCTAAAAGGTGAATAGAGGTGCGAAGAGATACCTTCTGTCGTTCAAAAAAAAATATTCCTTCTGCGATATTTGCATGCCCGAATTTCTGACTAGTAACTGCTAGATAGGGATGATTGAGGCCTGAAATGGTAATGATATACTACTAGCAACTAATGCTGCTATGGTCAGTTTTGAATCAAGCAAGGCCATATCTTTACAGTTGAGGCACACATACTTACTGAATTACCCACTCTACAGCTAAGACAGGGCATGTCATTCATTTCACTAATTGCATGTGTCCTCTTAACATTCATGTCTCTCTTCATTTCTTTATCAGATTTGTTGGCTGAAAGCATTTGAAGCTTTTGAGGATAAGGCCAGTGCCATTAACCGTGACACTGGTGTTAACGAACAGCTTGCCAAAGATGATCACAGGCTGTATCAAGCCTGATCAGAAACTGGCTGTAGGAAGTCATGAATATAAGGAAATCATTGAAAAAACCATGGTCAGCACTGTGATGGAGGTTATGTGGGGCCTGAAGAATTGCATGCACCATTTACTGCCTGCTGAGCTGACTAAGGATGATCGCCCCCTGATGAGTGAAGGAATGAAAAGGGTCTTGGATAAATATCACTTCGTCTACAAACCAGAGATTGTGAGCTCATCCCCTCATCATTTCCCATATATGTCTTATGTGAAGTGCTTTATGTTGCTCCCTGTCATGTACTGTTACTGCTTATGAGCATATTAGCCCTTGAACTTCACTGGCCAAAGTATTTTGATGAAATAATTTTATTTTGCTTTTGTTTCTTTTCTGATTTCTGATAGTGATGTAAAAATGCTCTTTGCTGACAGATTAATAATCGTATTATTGAGCTGGCATGTGTCGTGTATAACTGTGATTATAGTGTGGAAAAACATTCTAAATCCTTGCGTGAGGCTAGCAAACACCTTAAGAACATATCTGGTATTGATTCTGACGATTGGAGTTTGTTTAAACTTGCCACCGCTCTCAAGATGGTATGTTTCCCTGAAGAAGATCTTTTAGCTGGCCATCCTTGGCAGGTAAATCGATCATAGTTTTTTGCAGATACATTGTAATCTTGTGTGCATTTGACAACCTGTCATTTTGGGGCAATGTGCTTTTTTCTTCAGATCTTTTCAGAAGGTGAGCTTAAGCTGCTGCAGAATGCACCTGCAGCAGAATACAGATTCAAGTTAAGGCCGAGGGCCGCCAAGGTAGTCTATGAAGACATTGTGTGGGCCCTTGGAATTAGGAATAAGTGGGTAGGACAGTTCCCCCGTTTCTTGACGGAGGCTGAAGAAGCATATGAAGCTACAAGGCAAGTGATCCTAGAGGACTAGTGGTGATCGGCCATCCTGGCCATTTGATGCAGAAAATAATTGAACACAGCTAGTATTTGATGGTTGCAACTCGCTGCGATTCTATCACTTTTCGAAATTGGTGAATGTTGTCATTAAGCACTTGGCAGGGGTGTGTCTCTAGCAAAAAAAGAGCACTATTGCACTCTCCACTTTATTTAATAATTATTCGAGCGTTCCCACCTCTGGTGATTCTTGGTGAGCCGTAAAGCCCGTAAGTAGTTAAGCACGTGGGTGTGGTGTTGTATGTGTGTTCAGATACGAGTACAGAGCCTTATAAGTAGTACTGTGCAGTAATAACCCCACAATTGCAATTTGTAATAATATAATTGATTGATAGATTTTAGAGCTTGGTGCCAATCTCTTCTTCTCGAAAGCACTACTGCTGACGCCTGACGGTGCCGAACTATGCATTCGGTTGGGATCTAATTGGGCCAGGCCTAAACTTCGCGCTCCACACGGCCACATGACCATACCCATGTGGTGCGCTTATGATAATGAATTCAGTTTTCAGAGATAATTACAGAAAAATAAAATGCTCAGAAATATTGAAATAGTTATGTTTAAATTTCACCAATTTAATTGAAGGAATTCAGCTACAGCTGTTTGAACCGGTGGCATTTCCTTTTTTGCATAGTCTTTCTTGGAAATGTCAAAACTTTTTATCTCTGTCCTCAAATAAATCAATTTCCAGAATCTGTGCCAGTCAAAAAAGTTAAGTTTGACTAAATTTATTAAAAAAATAACAATATCTATGAAATAAATGAACATCTTATGAAAATATATTCTATGCAAATATACTAATTTGATACCGTAAAATTTTTTTGATACTGCAAAAGTTTCATTCATTTTTGTTTTGCAAAAGAACATATATCTAAATAAAACATAAAAAGAGAGGAAAAATGTTGTTGTGACGCCACCACCCAACTAGAACATAAAAAGAGAGGAAAAATATTGTTGTGACGCCACCACCCGGCTAGGATGTTATTTGGTTCACGACGAGTCATTCCTCTCTTATAATATAAAACTTCTCTGAGAGTTAGACGCGGACAAACTCACCCCTACGACTCAAACTAACCCACACCCCCGCACAGAATTCAAACCCACGCCTCCCTAATTACGGAGCCAGAAACAGAAACAAAGATCGTCGCCTCTCCCCCGATCGGCAAGGCCACGAGGTGCCGCCGGCTGCACCAGGTTACGCTGTCTCCTGCATAAGCAGCTCCCGCGGCCTCCTACCTCACCTTTATAGGTACGTGCATCCATCCACCCTCCAGCCATCGGCCACATCTTCCTCCTCTTCGCCTTCCTGGTCGCCAAGCTCATCTCCACGTGATGGCCTTCGAGGAGGACTGGAAGGGCGTGGAGAGCAGCGACTACAAGATCCACGCCATCGCGCCCTTGTGCTCGCGAGGTGATCCCGCCGCCGGCTATCTTCTCCCGGAACAGCACGCGAGCTGGGACCGGGGCGGTCATGGATCAGAACTTCATTATGCGAGGGATCCCGCCGGCCTCCTCCACGTCCGGCCACGGTGCGGCCAAAAGCTGGCGACGGCAACCCGCCGACTGACGGGAAACGGGCACGAGCAGGACCCGATCGCTCCATTCGCCGCCCTAACTGACTCCGTCCGCTGCTCTTCGTCGCTGGTGAGGTCCGGATTCCCGATCGGCGACGTTCGTTTCCCTAACCCTTGTTCATTCAGACTCGGTAGTGGGCAACAACGTTGTTGCTACCATAGATGAATATAGATCTTAGGAATCCCATATGAATCATGGTTTGCGGAGGCAGTTATGGAGCTGAAAAAAATCAATCTGGTGACATGTCTGGTTGACTGATGATGAACGTGAGGAATTGGGAGTTAACTTAAGCTATTTGGTGTACTCGGATCTGATCTATTTACAAGCGTGTACATGTATCTTGCCTACTAAATTCAGTTTTGCTGCAAAAGTTATCTGGTATATTTTAAACTACTTTTACGATTTATGTCATGGTAAATGAAGAATCTGATTGAACTATAGAACACTCTGCGAATCCAAAATATATAACTATCAGTTATACATGAAGATTTACTATGTTTTTCTCTTGTCAGCAATGATAGTAACTTGTTTACAGCGTAACCTTCCTCATTGGAGCTATTTTGATACTATGGCACTTCTCTCCTGTCACGTATTGAAGTAGCTTTTGGTTGGTGCAGAGAAGCAAGGCCTTGATACTGAAATACCCCTTTCTCCTTAGTGGCTTATGAAGTTGCATGGGAGAAAACAAGGTTAGTCCTTTAGTAGAGATTTCACCCATGTGCTGGTGCAAGGTAATAGTTGATTTTGATTTCTCACGCGGTTCATGGTTTTCCACACATGTTCATGTATCGCAAATTGAGAAATTCCTTTATTAACTTGTCATTTATGTGTTTATTTACTGTCGGTGTTCGGACCCAGGGGGGCCCTAAGCCGACGAATAAACATGTACTGCGTGCTCCCTAATCCGGATGGTGATGCAAGAAGAACACACGATTTATCCTGGCACGGGCAAAGAAAGCCCTACGTCCAGCGGGAGCGGGGGATAGATTGTATTATCTTGCACCGAAGTGCTTGTACAGGGGGATACAAGCGAGCGAGAATGGAGGTGAAGAGAGTGAGATTGAGTAGGACTTGAGCGTTTTTTGGGCTCTGGAAGCCCTCCAAGCCCCTTTTTTCCGCCCCTCTACAACAAGCACGGCGTCCCCTTTTATAGGCCAAGGGGAGGCACGGGTGTACAGGGGTCCTAATGTTGTCGTAGGTGGTGACGTCGAGGGGTGATGCTTGATGACGTCATGGCCACTGTAGAGGCGTGTGCTGAAGCGAAGTCGAGCTGTAGTAGCGTGCCTCATGATGAGATTCGTCCTCCTGAGCTGTCACGGCGAAGTCGGTGATTGACCGGTCCTGATGATGGCGCTGGCGTGCCTCAGTGATACGGTGAAAGACGGGAGCTCCCTGTGAAGGATGTACGGCCCGCTGTGGATTCATGTCAGAGCTGCTGTAGCGCTGACCGGAGCCGGCTGGAAGCCCAGTCGAGGGGTGCCTGGGAGGGATCGAGACCCAAACGGATAAGAACGAGCCCCGGGAATCCGGGTACAAAGGCTGACTTCCGTGTCTCGAGGGGGTCCTGATGGGGCACAGTGTTTCGTACCGAGAAATAGTGGCCAGTACGAGACGACGCCTTCCCGGGGATGGACGGTAAAAGGTGGATTTGACCCTGCATACTTGCCCATGATGACCTGCGTTGTAGCCATGTGGGTTGGCAGAGGTAGGCGGGGCGCATTAAATACTCTGAGCACCATATAGGAAGCAGGTGAGTCGGTGATAGTCAGCGAAAGACCCGTGCCCATGCGGGGGCGTGCGAATCCCTGTGGACGTCG
>CM041644.1:4108357-4121015 GCA_023333625.1 Bothriochloa decipiens
GAAAGACCCGTGCCCATGCGGGGGCGTGCGAATCCCTGTGGACGTCGTGTCTGGAGTTGTTGGAGCGCTGACCGAAGGCCTCGAGGCCTGACTCGAGGGGTGGCGGATGATGCTTGAGGCCCAGTCGAGGGGTAGCCGTATGGGTCGAGGTCGGGTGGATAAGATCGAACCCCGAGGAATCCGAAGCTGGCGGCTGTCGCGTAGCGTGTCGAGGGGGCGTCGGAGGTGGAACAGTGCTAGGTAAGGTGTAACAGTACCGGGCGAATCTCCACATGTCCAGGGATTGGCGGTAAAAGTAGGATTCGACCGCTGTACCCGATCACTGTAACACCGCTGTAGCCATGATGTTAGGCAGGAGTCGGTGGAAGTATTTAATGCACTGGATCCCATACGTGGAGTAGGTGAGATGGTGCGCATTAAATGCTCTCGACTTCGTATGAGGAGTAGGTGGATCGAGGGGGGTAGTAGCAGTCGACGAGGGGTCGTTCGCACGGGCGGACTTCAGTCACTCGACAGGGGGTCGTCCGCTCGGGCGGACTTTCGTCACTCGATGGGGAGGTCGTAGCAGTCGACGGGGGGTCGTCTGCTCGGGCGGACTTCCGTCACTCGACGTGGGGTCATCCGCTCGAGCGGACTTCCGTCACTCGACGAGGGATCGTCTGCCTGCGTGGAGGTCCGTCACCTGAGGGCCTCGTCGAGTGGGACGGCTTGTGTCTGTCGACGGGGGGTCGTCCGCCCGCGCGGAGATCCGTCACCGATGGGGGGTCGACCGCCCGAGATGTGCTCTGTCACTCCGATAGGAGGTCGTCTGCTCGGGCGGACTTCCGTCACCCGACGCGAGGTCATCCGCTCAGGCAGACTTCCGTCATTCCGACGGGAGGTCATCCGCTCGGGTGGACTTCCGTCATTCGAGGGTCCCGTCGAGTGGGAGGCTGTCTTGGCTTGGATGATGCTCCTCGTGGGCCGGCCTAGTATGGATTAGTCCCAAGTGTTGGGCCTTGCTTCGTTGAGGGTGATAGTAGGCTTGATTTGTGGGGAGTTTTTTGGGGGATTTGCGCTAATTGATCGAGGATTAATTCTCCTGGATTGAGGTTTACTGTACCCCTTTTCCAGGTACCCGACAGTAGCCCCCGAGTCTCTGCGCGAGTGCTGGCACTCACGCAGAGGCTCATGAACTGGAGTCATGGTGGTTGCCGTTCTCCGATGGGTGCGCACGAGCGTACCCTTCAGGGGTAGCCCCCGAGGCCTCGGATGTGTAGAAAAACTCCTCCGAGGGCTTTATGAGCTTTTTGACGAGGGGTGCTCGGGGGGTTAAGCCCCTGGTCGGGCATAACCCTTCTTCATCGAAACCCACTTCATGGTGGTTGGGTGCGGTAGGTGTTCTCTTCGGGGGCCAGGTTTAAATGAACTGGAGGCGTAGCATCGACACTTTCCGATGGGTGCGCGCGAGTGCACCCTTCGGGTTAGCCCCCGAGGCCTCGGAGGAGTAGAAAAACTCCTCCGAGGGCTTTTTTAGGTGTGTGACCGAGGGGGAGCTCGAGTACTCGAGCCCCCGAGCGCGTTCGCCCCTCTTTTGTCGAGGGGTTCCGCATGTTGTCGAGCCCCCGGATGGTTGGTTCCTCTTTCGTCGAGGCCATCCAGTCGCGAGCGAGCCCCCGAGCCTCTTTCGTCAAGGTCGATCAGGAACAAGCCCGTCTTTTTCTTTTGACCCTCACGCTCCCTTTCATTGGGAGGATGGGTGAGAAGCGCCGTGCTACCCTCGTTTGGGCGAGCTCCGACGTCCTCGGGTGAACTGTTATCGGGAAATTCAAGCAAGTAATCGTGCCCCATTCGATAGGGGTCGACTAAAGGCCGCGGAGGCGCTCTTATTGAAGCAAATCAATGGGTCCCATGGATGCCAGTCCCTTTCAATCGGGCTCGGTGGCTCGATGTCTCCCTCCGAGGGGATTCCAAAGTGGTCCCTTAGTTTTGCCTTGAATATGTCCGGGGGGCTTTGAGAGTTCGTTCTTGACAAGGGACTCGTGTCGGCTCCCCCCCGGTCATCCCTAACTTAGATACTCAAGGGCGGCTATCAAACCCTGGTCGAGGGCCAGCCTTCGCTCCCTTGAGATTTTTTCATGGGGCCGGGGCCCGTGTTCCTTACCGTGGAAGGAATCGTCCATGAATAACTCCTCTCGTCCATTGGGCGCGCCTTTCGAGGCAAGAGACGTAACGACGCAGTCGTGGGGGGTTGGGACAGCGGCTAGAGACCGAGCATTCGACACATGTCCCTATACCCAAAAATTGAGGGAGCGGTTAGGTATGGGCACTAAATGCGGGTTTTTACCTGCCTAACTACGAATTCGAGGGGTAGTGTTCCGCCCATTCCCCATCTTGTCTCCCTGCTTTCGTTGCCGCCGCCGCCGGAGAGCGGAGTTTCCCTGTTCGTTAGCGCAAGAGGGAAAAGGGAGAGAGAGATTGGCTCCCGTCGGCCGTGACGAAATGGGAGCTCGAGGAGTTGGTGGACGGGGGGCTCCTTCGCCCCGTTATCTTGGCTAATCGGTCGGAGTGGGTGGTGCCGTCGTGCCTGGGGGTCGAATCGCGAGGCTGTTTGAGGACGAGGTGCACCTTTCTGCTGTTGGCGATGACGACGAAGGCCTGGGAGCCAGATCTGGGCATGAAAGCCCATGTAATAAGTTAGTATTTTGACTTGTGTTGATGTGGCCTTGAGGGCCTCAAAACATGATGTTTATATGCATTTTGAATGCTTTCGAGTTCGAGTCTGTCATTCCTTTTTTGTTCGAGTTGAGTTTTTACGCAGTCTTTTTGGTGCATGATTGCGTCCTTCGGTGTGGGGTGCGAGTGGAGGTACCGTAGCCCTGAGGCGTAGGCGATCTCATGGCTCGATGGCCCCTCGGCCTTAGGATGCCCTCGCGGCCTTGTCGACTATGTAGGAACTCGTATCGAAGCATATAGGAACGTTAGACATTAATTTTTTGAAATCGTGAGTACGAGTCTGTCATTCCTATCTTGCTCGAGCTGAGTTTTTACGCAGTCTTCTTGGCACACGGTTGCGCCCTTAGGTGTGGGGTGCTAGTGGAGGTACCGTAGCCCTGAGGCGTAGGCGATCTCGTGGCTCGATGGCCCCTCGGCCTTAGGGTGCCCTCGCGGCCATATTGACTGTGTAGGAACTCAACTCGAGCATATAGGAACGTTAGACATTAATTTTTCGAAATCGTGTGCTCTTACTAAGTCTTCTTAGCGCGCGGTTGCACCCCTTGGCGTGGAGGAGTGAGTGGAGGTACCGTAGCGCGGACGCGTAGGTGACCTCGTGGCTCGACAACCCCTTGAGCCTTAGGGCGCCCTCGCAGCTTCGTCGACTATGTAAAAGTTTTTCAAAAAATGCAAATTTTTAGGGATGCGGTGGGTTCCCTCTTCCAGCCCCCGAGGGTGGTTCGACTCTGTGAGGACAGGTTCAAGCCCACCTGTTTTTCATGAAAGAAAGGTTTCAACATGGATGTACTCTTTATTCATGAATTGAGAATATGTACGGAGCCTCGAGGATCTAAAGGTAAGAGTGACGTAGCTGTTCGATGTTCTGGGCGGGGGTCGAGGTCCATGGTGGCTCGTAGGAGGTGCCCCGGGAGATCCTCGTACGCGCTCATGTTGGTGCTCGTCATGGGTTGAGGCCCTCCTGTCTTCAATCGAGTCCCCTTGGCCCGTGCTCATGGCCTCCCGACCCGTGGACGAGGCGGGGTCGTCCGCACCCGAAGTCCGTCCGAGGCCCCCCGTCGAGGGGGTGCCCAGCGTATCGAAGTGCGGTCGAAGCCAGGAGCGATCGAGGCGGAGTCGTTCGAACCCAAAGTCCGTCCGTCTGCCGAGGCCACCAGTTGAGGGGGTGTCCAGCGTACCGGAGCACGGTCGAAGCCAGGGGCGGTCGAGGCGGGGTCGTCCGAACCCGAAGTCCGTCCATCTGCCGAGGCCGCTCGTCGGCCTCGACGCCTATGTCTTGGTGGAGTTTGTTTAGGCCAAATGGAAACAGGCGACGAGTCTCGAACCATCCGTGTGGGAGTAGGTTGGATGGCGTTGGAGCCGCGCCCGCACAAGAGACCACACTTGGTCCCCTCGGCGAGCGCATATCGAAGCTGAAGTCGGGGTCGCTGCTAAAACATCTCGGCTCTTCCTCTGATCCCAGGCGTAGGTCTGCTAGGTTCCCAACCAGGGGCCCTGCATCCTCAGCCGGGGGCGGGGAAGCTAAGATGGATGTTGACTTAAAGCGGTGATGACGGTTGCGTCGGCACGCCTCCTCCCGAGTGCGGAAGTGGGGTGACGAGACCAGCGAGGGGCCCGTTGCGGGGACCCGGGATTGCTTCCGCTCGGATCTCCGGTCAAGAGCTGGACCATGTCTCGGCCGCGACCTAGCGACATGAACTCCAAGCTCCGGAACCAGATCACCGTGGCGAATGGTAGCGGCGGAACGAAATCTGCCATCCGAAAAAATGGCGGGAAGCGGTTGTGACACGTAGATCCCCCTACATGGCGCGCCAACCGTCGGTGTTCGGACCCAGGGGGCCCTAAGCCGACGAGTAAAAGTGTACTGCGTGCTCCCTAATCCGGATGGTGATGCAAGAAGAACACACGATTTATCCTGGTTCGGGCAAAGAAGGCCCTACGTCCAGCGGGGGGGATAGATTGTATTATCTTGCACCGAAGTGCTTGAACAGGGGGATACAAGCGAGCGAGAATGGAGGTGAAAAGAGTGAGATTAAGCTAGGGCTTGAGTGTTTTTTGGGCTCTAGAAGCCCTCCAAGCCCCTTTTTTCCGCCCCTCTACAACGAGCCCGGCGTCCCCTTTTATAGGCCAAGGGGAGGCACGGGTGTACAGGGGTCCTAATGCTGTCGTAGGTGGTGACATCGAGGGGTTATGCTTGATGACATCATGGCCACTATAGAGGCGTGCGCTGAAGCGAAGTCGAGCTGTAGCAGCGTGCCTCATGACGAGATTCGCCCTCCTAAGCTGTCACGGCGAAGTCGGTGATTGACCGGTCCTGATGATGGCGCTGGCGTGCCTCAGTGATATGGTAAAAGACGGGAGCTCCCTGTGAAGGACGTACGGCCTGCTGTGGATTCATGTCAGAGCCACTGTAGCGCTGACCGGAGCAGGCTGGAAGCCCAGTCGAGTGGTGCCCGGGAGGGTCCGAGACCCGAACGGATAAGAACGAGCCCCGGGAATCCGGTATGAAGGCTGACTTCCGTGTCTCGAGGGGGTCCTGACGGGGCACAGTGTTTCGTACGGCGAAACAGTGGCCTGTACAAGACGACACCTTCCCGGAGATGGGCGTTAAAAGGTGGATTTGACCCTGCATACTTGCCCATCATGATCTGCGCTGTAGCCATGTGGGTTGGCAGAGGTAGGCGGGGCGCTTTAAATACTCTGAGCGCCGTACAGGAAGCAGGTGAGTTGGTGATGGTCAGCGAAAGACCCGTGCCCATGCGGGGGCGCGCGAATCCTTATGGACATCGCGTCAGGAGTTGTTGGAGCGCTAACCGAAGGCCTCAAGGCCTGACTCGAGGGGTGGCGGATGATGCTTGAGGCCCAGTCGAAGGGTAGCTGTGGGGGTCGAGGTCGGGTGGATAAGATCGAACCCCAGGGAATCCGAAGCTGGCGGCTGTCGCGTAGCGTGTCGAGGGGGCGTCGGAGGTGGAACAGTGCTAGGTAAGGTGCATCAGTACCGGGCGAATCTCCACACGTCCAGGGATGGGCGGTAAAAGTAGGATTCGACCATTGTACCCGATCACTGTAACACTGTTGTAGCCACGATGTTAGGCAGAAGTCGGTGGGAGTATTTAATGCACTGGATCCCGGACGCGGAGTAGGTGAGACGGGGCGCATTAAATGCTCTCGACTTCGTACGAGGAGTAGGTGGATCGAGGGGGGTAGTAGCAGTCGACGGGGGTCGTCCGCTCGGGCGGACTTCCGTCACTCGACGGGGGTCGTCCGCTCGGGAGGACTTTCGTCACTCGAGGGGGGGTCGTAGCAGTCGACGGGGGGTCGTCCGCTCGGGTGGGCATCCGTCACTCGACGAGGGGTCGTCCTCTCGGGCGGACTTCCGTCACTCAACGTGGGGTCGTCCGCTCGGACGGACTTCCGTCACTCGACGAGGGATCTTCTGCCTGTGCGGAGGTCCGTCACCCGAGGGCCTCATCAAGTGGGACGGGTTGTGTGGCTGTCGACGAGGGGTCGTCCGCCCGCGTGGAGATCCTTCACCGACGGGGGGTCGACCGCCCGAGATGTGCTCCGTCACTCCGAAGGGGGGTCGTCCACTCGGGCGGACTTCCGTCACCCGACGCGGGGTCGTCCGCTCGGGCAGACTTCCGTCATACCGACGGCAGGTCATCCCTCGGGTAGACGTCCGTCGAGTGGGAGGCTGTCCTGGCTTGGACAATGCTGCTCGTGGGCCGGCCCAGTACGGATTAGTCCCGAGTGTTGGGCCTTGCTTCGTTGAGGGTGATAGTAGGCTTGATTTGTGGGGAGTTTTTTCGGGGATTTGCGCAAATTGATCAAGGATTAAATCTCCTGGATTGAGGTTTATGGTACCTCTTTTTCAGGTACCCAACATTTACATAGCAAGTTTGAGTAGTATATTTAATATTGTGTCTTATGTGCGTGCATCTTGACTGGGATCAATTTATTCCACCGCAGTCGCAACTCCACCGGCCCCAGCCTAAGGATCGGTTGGCGTCTCCCCTTGCTGGTAAGGAAGCCCTGCCTTCCGCTGGTGAGTTTGCAGCTAAATGTGTAAATTCTATAATTCTATTATTGTGTTAATTTAAGTGATGTCCAATTACTTCGTATTACCCTTGCTCACGTAGTCTTTTGAATGGTCTTCTTGGCTAATTTGCTGATCACATGTTTCTAATACTATGATTTTTCAAATATGTACTATGAGTTATAGTTTTTCTTCTTACCTGGAACTAAGCATTCTGATTTGTTTTTTTCCTCAGGATTTCTTGCATATTGACATTCAGTGGTAACGTCAAAGGAACACAAGGTGAGGTACATTCAAGAGCTTGAGCATAATATTGGGTTTCTATGTGATGCATAGGATCAGAACGTTTGCTTTTACTTACCAGATCCGTTAGATTTACCAACCTTGTTTTGAATTGAATTGGATGTGTAAAATAGATAGGCCACCACCGTTGCAATACAACGAGTCCTATAATAGGCAGTCTGCATACCATGCAACTCAATTATTTTTGTTTTGTGTTGATTTTCATAATAGCAGAACAAGAGTGTTACTGAAATTGTTGTAGGAGGCCAGCCTCATGCCCACAGCCCCATGAATGGACTTGCAATCAGAAGGTAGACTTTCAGTAACTGAACTTTTGTATTTAGTGTCACCGTTTACACTGTTCTTGGAATCACGCAAGTAAGTATATATACAAACAGCACAGAAGCACAAGTATCTTTCTTCACTGGTGTGTCTGTAGTAGTCATTGTGATAATGTTCACATCACATATCACTGAGAAAAAAATATGTTGCCATGCTTACTTAGAAAAACAACTCGACAGTAAAAAATTGTTGTTGTGCTTCTGAAATTACATATTTACCATGCCAGTGCAGTCAAAGATGTGAAGCTACATGGAAGTTTTTTTTATGTCTTTTGCATAAAATTCTTGTTCTCTAGCAATTATGGGTGGGCTTCTTATTATTAAGGAACACTGGGTGCTCTTTCACTGTCCGAGTGAAAGCTGATAATAGCTTCAGTGGGGTTACTTTGTTGAATCAGCATGGTTATGTCTGAATCAACTTAGTTAGCCATTATTATACAAAATTTTTAGGGTCAAGATGGCTGCAGAAGATATTTTATCATCTCTGAGCTCAAGTTAGCTTGTCTCAGCTATAATCAGTGCATGACTGCAAGTTTTCAGTTTATACGTTGTTAGTCTCCTCAACTTTAGGATTTTCTGCTGGCTGCTCACATGCTCACCTTGCCCCTGTGCGTGCGCTGAGCAGTAAGCAGCAAGGCCCAAGCCGCCAAGGCCCTGGGGCTCTGGTGGGCGGCACGCTGGCACCGTAGCAGCAAGGAGCATCGGTGACCGGCGGTGGCCCAAGTGGACTGAAATAAGCAAACTGAAGGGTGTGGTGCATTATCAGAATTTTGTTAGAACCATCGATGGCGCAAACCTGAATCCGGTATGCTAAAATTGAATTCTGATAGGGCCTTTGATGGAACGAGGAAAGAGGGAGTATGGGGATTCGCTATCAGTGGTGAACTGGGTAGAGTGGTGGTGTCAAGGGGTGGACGTCAAGATCTCAAAGTAATGATTAAGGACTTAGGAAAAATGCAATTTAGATGGTTAATACGAGAAATTACTTTAGTATGCCTTCTTATGTAAAAGTGTTTCCTGCATAGTATACAGTGTTACTTAAGTTGTCTTTGTTGGTGCTCTTGGCAGCTGCGGCTCCGCTGCGCTTGCATTGTGTCGCCCTATGCATCATGTGCGCCGCCCAAGGCTCCAGCTCCACCTACCACCATAGACGAGCCAGAGGAGTTTTGGGTGCTCCGGCCAGCTTCGTCGCAGCACCGGTCAGAGCCCCTCCAAACACAGCCTTAGATGGTTAATATGCGAAATGACTTTGTTAAAGTTGTGCCTTCTTATGCAAAAGTGTTTCCCGGATAGTAGAAATGCTTAAATACAATTGTGTAAAAGTTGAAATATGGAAAAAACATTGGTTGTCAATGCATCATTGCGGTTTTTTTATCTTCTGGAAACAAGCATTTGCTCTACAAGTCAGTGCAAGATTAAAAAGTTATGCACTAATATGAATTGACAATGAGCATTCAGGCTGTGCAATATCTCCACAGATGGGCAAACAGAAATAGTTTTCTTTCACTCTTCAATCAGATACAATTATAAATTGAGTGTTTCCATACGAATTAAAAGTTCAGAGTGGTGGTTCATTGCGTAGGATTCAAAATCATTTGTACTAAACCATATGTAGAAAACACTTGAACTACTTGCAGCCATGGAAATCAACTGCATACACAAATCGAAATCAAATGCTTACCATGAATTTGGGCCTTGACGATTTCCATGAAAAGACGTAAAATTTGGGGGTATGGGCGTATGGCCTCCCATCCTGCTCGTTGATGTGGTCGCGACGGCATAGTGGAACTTGGCGCATTACGGGAGGAATTTGACACAGCACTGGCCGGAGTCGACGCAGCAGCCGTGGGAGTTGGCACACCAGCAGAAATCGGCGCCGGCGGCGAAACCGGTAGCGGCGCGGCTGAGGAACTTGGAGGTGGTGAGGGCGCAGGCGTGGACGCCCTCTTCAGTCCCAGCCGGTGCACTTTCCCACCTCTGCTGGATGTGTAGCGCCCGGAATCTCCGAGCGACGGCGGATCCATGGCAGATGGATCTCTTCCCTAGCTATTCGGCTGTGCTGCATGGGACCAAGAAGACGAATGCCGAAGGGGGGGTGAGGGGGGGGGGGGGGGGGGTAATGGTTAGCGAAGAGGGAGGGATGGTTGGGGCGGATGCGCGGGAGAAATTGGGGCAGAGGCCCGGGAAGATGACGACTTGGCCGGGATAGTTGGGCGGAGGCGGCCGCATGCGATCCAGAACGATGAAACTTTCTTCCTCAGTGCGCGTTTCACGCGAATTACAACGCCCGCTGGTTTCACCGGGACGAAACGATTCTCTTCCCTCTCCTATCCTAAAGATTTTATCTGTGATGATGTGTTACCCTATTAATTATATATGAAACGTCTATGAAATATCCATTGAAACTGGTCTGATGGAATTAGGCCTGGGTTTAGAGTGGTCTAAAGGGACAGGCAGCGCGACAATGCTCGGCCAACACGAATCTTTGCATGTAATCTCGCATCGCCCACGTCTGGGGATGTGAAATTGATACAGTATGATGACATCTTAATTGCCAGCATAGCACTAACCAGCAAGCAATGCTGCGGTTCTGCGAAGGAAAAGATGAACCATGCCCTGCCCCCTGGATACTACAGTGACACTCCTGCAGGTAGGAGACGGAAAAGAGGTGCATGACCCTCTGGCCGACGTGACGTCGTTTTTTACAGTATTTGAAGAGTACCAATGCGGCCGGCTGCGGGTCTCTGGCGGTCCGGGCATTTCATGGTCGGCCGCTGGGGCTCAGGGCGTCGTCGTCGCCTTTGACCATGCCCTGGAGGCGACACCTGCCGGCCATGCTGCTGATGAGAGCACCAACGCTGCTACCGGCCGGCAGCGCTCATCGCTCGCAGCCGCAGGCATCAAGCGGCAGGGGCGCAGCAGGTAGGCAACACAGCCTTTCCCGACCCCGCTGCGTGCAACGCCTGATACGATGCCGCCGCGCCGAGTCGCCGTCACCCCGTCCCGTCGTCGTCCCTCGTCAGCTCATTAAGCTGCTGCCATCGCCGCCTCTGTTTTCCTCGTTTCTTTGCCTGTTTCATTTTCTTGCAGTAACCATGCTTTACCTTGTTGCCGACATCCCCAGTTCCTACATCTTTGTTTCTGTTCTCCACTTTCTCCTTCCGATTCCGATTTCCATCATGGATAATCACCGCATTTCCACCTTGGTCCTCTCTCCCATGGAGGAACCTCCACCTGCCCCACCACCTATACATCGTACTTCCACAGCCACCCAGCGGTGGAGCTCGGTCAAAAATTTAGATGAGACGAACTATGGACATAATTTTTTATTGACATCATACAAACATCCATGAGTATCTAATATATATATGGTAAATCTAAAGATTGACTGATGAATTATACCAATTATTAGAAAATAACTGTTTATATCAACTTAAAATGAGTGTCTAATATGATTATATGTGATAATGATACATCTACAAACAACACACAACAATGAGGGAAATACCACTTGCCGCTGCAAGCCTGCACCGAGCCATGCAACAAGCCAATAAGACACCAGCCGGCCGGTGGAGAGGTAGGCGATGGCCGGTATTCTCTAATGCTGGGCCGACGGTGACCTGTATCTTCTGTTATTGGGCCTTTGTGGTCTTCACTCGTGTGCCTACCCCTCAAAGAAAGCGTTCCAGCGCTGTTGGAGGCTGAACGCCGCCGCTGTCCTCCACGCGACCACGCCGCTTGCCTGCCGTGCTTGAGGAAGGAGGAGGGGGAGGGGTAGTAGGGGGCTCCCGCCGGCAGTAGGTGTGGCAGCTGCCCCACCCTGCCGTATGGGGAGCTCCGCTTCTACAGCCACCCATACACCCCTTGGTCCATCCCATGCCCAGGCACCTCGCATCATTGCGCCTCCTGTACGCCTCTCCTCCACGGAAGTCACTGCTCCACCACCACTACCCGCAACTCCATCAGTAGAAGCAACCACCCACACTGACATCGATCTAATACAAGCTTTGGAGGACTTCCAAGTATCCGTTGCAAATAAGGTCCCCGGTTCAAGCCGTCAGCAAGAAGAACCCCTGTCCACAACGTACAATCTGTTTATGCAAGTAGCAGACCTGGTTATGGAAGGCCAATCAATGAGGGCATCGCCACACAAGATCTGGAGTACGCTTGGTCCAACAGCTACAATGCTATCAATGAGAGGATATGGGGGGCTGGTGGATTATAAACCTCACTCGCGACAGGATCTAGTCTCTTCTGGATAGGCTAGGGCACCAACCTCAAGGGCGTCGGGTGGACCATGAATCTACTGTCGTGGAACTGCCAGGGATCAGGAGGGTCCCTGCTTAGTTCAAGATGCAGCACCTTGCCCGCCTCCTAGCCTCTACAAAACCTCAGGTATGCTTCATAGCTGAATAGAAATAGTTTAATTTCTTGTACTTTAGTTGTTAATCATTTTAATGTTTTCGATGCTTTTGTAGTACCAGCTCAGGGTCAGTCAGGTGAACTTTGGTTAATTTAGACCCAGGCTGTTTCTATCACTATAGCAGATCATAATCACCACTATATATTAGCTCTGTGTAATACAACTTCTACTTCTGAACAGTCTGGTTTGGTTTGTATCTATGGTGATCCTCATCACCGAAACACCAATACCATATGGAGCCGAGTGCTTCAGTTCGTTGTTAATCATAGCACCCTACCCATCTTAGCTATGGGAGACATGAATGAAATTATGCATGCTAATGAAAAATGTGGTCCGGGTAGGGCTAATATTAGACGTATTAATATGTTTTGTGATTATATGAAGCAGTGTGGTTTTTTGGACTTGGGTTACAGTGGACCAGCATACACATGGTCGAACAAGCGGTTCAGTACTACCCCTACTTTTCTAGCGGCTTGATCGTTGTTTGGAGAATGTGGAATGGTGTACAACTTATCCGTGAATAATGGTGTATCATCTACCCATGCTGCTCATTGACCACGCTCCTATTCTTACTATGCTTGATTCTAATCATCCTAGAACTAACAAAATTTTTTGTTTTGAGAATTGGTGGCTCATGAAACGGGATTATGCAGAGATAGAAAAACAGAGCTGGATGAAGTCTTCCAATTGTTCTTTCCACCAAAAAACTAAATTCTTAGCCACCGACCTCAAAAAGTGGAGGAAAGCCAAGCCTAAACTCTCTGACCAATTACAAAAAATTGAAAGCCTCATTCTCTAACAGCAATCCAAGCCTCCACAAGACCAAGATTTTGCACTTCAAAATCACCTGACTACCCAGCACAA
>CM041644.1:4121025-4131829 GCA_023333625.1 Bothriochloa decipiens
AACTGGGCTAAACTAGGGAACAGAAACACTGCCTACTTCCACCAGTCTATTATCAAAAGGAACAAAAGAATACAATTGCGTATCTCAAAAACCCAGATGACACTGATTCTACCACTCCTAACCAAATTGCCGCTACTCTTCTAAATTATTTCTAGGAAATTTTTAGAATTAATCAGGCTACTAACAACTCTGTTCAGACATTATCTCTACAGGCATCTACTACTTCACATCATCAACAAGCAGAAGAGCAGCAAGCATCTCTCACCCCTATTCTATCACATGTCCATGAGCAACAATAGATAGAACATAGCCAAGGCCACCACTCGGGCACCTCGGCAAACCACAACACACATGAAGACAGCCTTCAGCACTTCACCAACTCTACATCGGATTTGCAGGAACTTCACAAAATCATCAAAGCCATGCGTAACAACGCATCCCCTGGCCCTGATGGTCTTGATGCGGCTTTTTATAAGTCGGCCTGGCCATGGCTCTCTCAAGACGTTCACCGGTTGGTAAGTGATTTTTATAGAACTGGTTTTCTTAGTCAAGAGATCAATCAGACTTACACTACCTTAATCCCAAAAAAAATGCAGCCTGTAAACCCTCAAGACTTTAGACCTATCAGCCTTTGCAATGTCATTTATAGACTCATAGCTAAAACCCTCGCTGACAGGCTTAAACCTCATCTACCTAATTTTATTAATCAAGCGCAGTCAGCTTTTATTAAAAATAGGCATATTTCCTCTAATATTATTATCACTCAAGAAATTATTCACTCTTTTGGCCTCAAGAATTGGAATTGCAGGGCTTTCCTACTCAAGATCGATTTGGCAAAGGCTTTTGACAAATTATGATGGGATTTCCTTACTCAAGCTCTACAACGCCTTGGTCTCCAACAACATTTCATGGACTTGCTTCGAGAAAGCTTCACTACTACATCGATGGTAGTCCTAATGAATGGAGAACCCACGGGCTATTTCTTCCAAAGCAAGGTATGCGACAAGGTTGTCCCCTCTCCCCTTTCCTATTTGCTATGGCAATTAATGAGTTGTCTATTGCTTTACAAGATGCCATGTAGGTTGCAAATCTTAATGGTGTCACGTTAGGGCCCAATTGTCCTCCTATTCATTCACTCCTGTTTGCTGATGATCTTATCCTTTGTGGAACTGCAACTGTTCTTGAAGCTGCTACTATCAAGGACATTCTAAATGATTTCTGTATCGCTCTGGGCAAACTCCTAACCTCAACAAATATTCTATCCACTTTAGCCGCAATGTGGATAATGCTACTAGGAACAATATTAGGAACATTTTCCCCGTTCCTGATCTCCTCCCCAATACTATCCACCTTGGCCATCCTATGATTTTTAACCACAGAGATAAAAATAGAGCTTATAGCTTCATCTACAACAAATTCCTTGCCAAGCTCACCACTATCAAAGCTAACAAGCTCAATCATGCAGGTCATCTCACTTACATCCAATCTGTCCTTTCCTGTATTCATGTTTACTACATGTCCATTGTCCTCTTCTCTAATACCTTCATTAAAAAAATTACTTCAATCTTAAGGAGGTTCTAGTGGGCAGGTGTTCAGGACGATGACCCTACTAATCCTATTGCCTACAGGTCTTGGGATGATATTTGCCAATCTAAGGACAATGGAGGATTAGGTATTAGGGACCTTCATATTGTCAACAAGAGTTTACTTATTCATACTGCTTATGATGTTGCTACCTCTAAGAACCATTTCTTAACTGTTGTCCTTAAAGCAAAATATTATCCTGATGCTTCTTTTTGGACAGCAACCATACAGGGACAAAATCTGTCTTCTGGTCCTCCCTCCTGCAGGTCAAGCAAGATCTCATAAAAAATATAACCTACCAAATTCATGCAGGTAATTCCTCAATTTGGTCGACCCCTTGGTGTCCTAGTTGGAGATCCATCCATGATCACCTCCTTGATCCAGTCACTACCATCCCCCTACCTTATATAGTGTCTGACCTTTGGGTCCCTAATATAGGATTGGGATATTCAATTATCAAACAATACTTTTGATGAACAAGTTGTGCAGGAAATCACTGCTATGACTACGGTCCCTCAGGATACACAGGATATTCTAGATGGGTTCCTTCTAAGAAAGGGATATATACCACTAAAAACGTCTATAGGCACCTTGCAGGTCAAAATCAAGTGCAACTACCACAACAAGGATCGAGAAGCATTCTACCTCAAGTCAACCACATCATGCAAAAGGTTTGGAAACAAAAAAAGCTACCTTCCATCATTAAAACCTTTACTTGGAGAATGGTCAGGAGAGCCTTGGCCACTGCTGAAAGAGCTTCTAGGTATTCTAACCATATTGATCCTTACTGTGCCTCCTGTGGCCAAATTGAAGATGATGGCCACCTTCTATTCATTGTAATCTACCAAGGGCTGTTTGGTTCTCTTTCGGCCCTTCTTTAAGAACTGAATTTCTTCTTTAGGAAAATAATGGAGTGCAATTAATTCTACAAACCATTTTTCCAAATGCTATCACAGATGACTTGCTTTTAAAAATGCTAATCACTATGTGGTTCCTTTGAAAAGCAAGGAACGATAATCATTTCGAGAGGAAGTCTTGGACTCCTATGCAGGTACACACGGCGACAGCAGCAATGTGCAGATGGATTGACGACAACCCACAGTTATTGAACGATGAAGCATCTCCTACTCAAGACCAACACCTAGCAACTCCCCAGCAACCTGCCATGATCACCTACCCACAGCAGGATCATAGCAATCACTTCAACAATCACCATCATCAAGGTATGAATGCCTACTCTGCAGGTCACCACCCACAGCTGAGGGCCACAATTTCTAATCGGCCACGACATCAACCAGCAACACTGAACACACAGCCACCAACAACACTTTCGGCTGATCAGCCTAACGCACAGGATGTCAACCTACAAGTCTTAGATATGCCACCACCAGGAGTCATTACAGCCACAACAAGCACAAATCTAGCGCTGCAAGATATGACAATTTGTGTTGCAGGAACCAGTACTACGCCAACATCCCAACCGCATTGGTTGCCCACCACACAGAAGGACAGGTACACAATCCTAAACCCGGCTGAAGTACCGGGTGTTAGATGTTACATAGATGCCTCCACAACACCAGGTTATCCATCCACAATCAATAGAAAAGCTGGACTTGGAATTTTTATTGCTAACAATCAGATACAACCGGTGCAAACCATCTATGTCAAGGCTCAATTGACAGACACGAGCTCTGTACTGATGGCTGAGGCGGCTGCCTTAGCTTTGGCAGCAAATATCAGCGATCAGCTCAACTTCAGAACTGCAACCTTCTTGTCTGACTGTCAGCAGTTGGTCGAGTTCCTCAACGGCCCTGACATAACAAATCCCCCGGAGTGGCAAATTAAATATTACACCCAGATGTGTGCCAATTCCATAGGTACTACACAGGCCAAGATATTCAAGATCAGTAGGGATCTCAATGGTACGGCGGACACTTTAGCCAAACAAGCTTTCATAGCTACTGTGCCTATTAGTACTAATTTGAATCCTGTATGTTCCTACTCTGGACATGTTCATCGGTGCCCCTTGAGGGATGCACTGCTCAATGTAAGGATCAACTCTGTAATCCTTCTGGCAGCTTCTTTGCTGCTGATAAATATATGTTTCTTGTCAAAAAAAAAAAAACTTCGGAGCCATTCCGGCCCTTTTCAGTTCATCAGGTTCGGCAGGGTCAGCTGCGCACGAGACACGAAGCCAGGACCACGTGCAGTGCCACCCAAGACTTCCCTTCTTCCTTCTCACCTCTGTCTCTTTTTTTTTTTTATTTTTTTTCATTTATTTATTCAGAAAAGGATGACCGCATCAGAACCGTCACATCCGTGTTGAATTTGTGCGAGCAAAAAGCGGCATCTTTTCTGTTCTTCTCTTTCAGAGAAAAAAGAAGAAAAAAAAAAGAAAAGGGACCTATCACGAATAGTACCATCCCAGCAGCAATCTAGCACAACAAAAGGTACCACAGATGGTACTCCTACCACACTCAAGTATCAGATTCGCCAATCAGATTTTACACAACCTGGAAAGCACACAACAATTGTATCATCTAATGCAACGACAGTCGACAACAACTAGGCGGTTCTCATTCTTGGTCTGGGTACAACAACAAATAGTACAAAGCATGGTAGTACAACCTAAGGAAACAGGATGGAGTAGTTCGGTGCCCCCATTGATACATGAGGTAGGATCCGGCTCTTACAGAGAGTTCTCTTCTTAATGCGATAAAACAAATAGCTGCGGCATGGTCGTGGGCGATGGCGGGCGCTGCGGGCTCATCGATCTCCGGGTGATGGCTCGCTAGCAGCGAGCGCGATGCTGGTGAGCGTCATGCGACGACAACACCTTAGAGGCCACCCGAGCTTCGTTCTCAATCACCTGCACAAACAGTTTCGACCGATTGATGTCATCAGAACACGCCAAGCGCGATTGGGGAAGCAAACAGAAGGATCAGTTTCTGAGATGGTTAAGAACTTAAGGTGGACGCCAGATCAGTAGGAAATAACTCACATCTCGGGATGGAGATGGAGAGCTGGGTGGTCGAGAAAGAGGTCCTATTAGACCTCGCGTCGCCCATCTCCGACCACGAGTCCCGTGTCCCAGGCCACTCGTCAAAGAAGGGCCTCAGCGGCTGGTTCTCCTGCTTCATGTTCCCGAGCAACCCACCACCGGCTCCAGCACCACTGCTGCTGAACGGCTGGCGCTCCTGCTCCTGAGACAGCGAGGCGATGGTGACCTGGCCGAGCTCCTGCGGCGGCTCAAGGTGGGAGTAGGAGTAGGCACCAGGCAGGAGGCTAGAATCTCTGCCCTTGGACAATGCAAACGGGGTCACATTGGATGGCAGGGAGTGCCATGAGTTATCTGATGGAGAATCAATGGTGAAGCCCCTCGAGTTTCCTGATACTCCTGAGAAGAAGCTCAGCTCGCCACCATCGGATTTAGCTCCAAGAGGGTACCTGGAAAATGAATTGGTTAGGGGTATGTGACGATCACAAGCTGCTACAAATATTTATGAACTGACAGAAACTTGTCAGTCCGGCACTATTGCTTGGAGCCAAGTAAGTATCTAGTATGATACTTCTGGCTACAGCAACCAGGTAGACATGGATTTGCTTGGTATGAAGCGAAATAGATGTAGAGCAGTAGAGGTGATAAATAAATGGCTAATAAGTCAACACCGAGAGAAAATCAAGCTCAGGAAGCACCTAAAATCAGGACATGAACCACTATCTTGTCTTGGAAAACAAAAACAGTCAAAAGCAGCATAATGAGTTAGTAATTTCAAGATATAGAAATCACTGATGCGCAAATTCTTATACAAACTCATAACTAAAAAACAATGTGCCTGAAAGAGACTGTACAAAATAGGGGGCTAATAAGAAAATCTGTCTGAAATACTAGTACAGACCTAAGCTGTATAGGGCATGGACATGGCAGCTGCGGGCTAACATAGCAGAACATATAAATATATAAACTTAGAGACGTCTAAGATAGCAGAAGCAGCCAGGCCCAGGGCATAGCAGGCATGGCAGTTCACTTACAATAAAACTGCAAAAGATTTCTATATAGAAGTACAATATAATAAGGGCTAGCAGAAGCCTTTTTCCCGTTGAAGAGTCAATAAAACAAAGTGTGACTTTGTGTGATTATCCTTTTGCAATAATAGTGTAAAAGGAGAACGAATGAAAACCATAGCATCATTAATAGTGGTCCGAACTCAAATAACATGGCAGTAATTCAGCCTCCCGCCCAATCATGCAAGTAAACCTATTGTAGCACAGCTGCATTCCAGTGTAATCAGCAAGCAGGCCAGGCAAACCCAATGCAATGGCCATTGGATAGCAACAACAACTAGAACCAAAAAGGGGATGTCGGATGTAACCATACTTGCTGCCATAGCGATAATGAGCATTCGAAGCGTCGACATTGAGGTGCGACGATCCAGCCCCGCCACCAAGGGACAGGCCGTGAGTCTTACCCCCTGCTGCAGCAAGGGAGTCAAGAGGCGCGGCAGCGGCCTCCCGGGTGGTGGCGGTGACGGTGGACAGCTGGGTCTGCGACGGGTGCGCAGGCGAGGCGGTCTTAGATTCCACAGGCTTTCTTGAACGGTTGCGGCCACGGTGCATGTGGCGCTCACAGTACTTGGAGTCGGGGTGCGCCTCCTTGGAGCACCGCCACTTCTTGCCGTCGGTGCGGCGGCACCGCCATGGCTCCGGGTCCAGCTTCTTTCCGTAGTAGGCGTAGTAACTCACTGCAGGAGGGGAACCAAAAACCATACTGTGAGACTGAGAAAGAGCACATCGAAAAACCGAATCCACCATTGCCGCTCACACAGCCCTAGCTGGTGTGTATATATTCTAATGAAGATGATGTACTTGGTACTGGGGTAGATCAAAAGCGCATAAACATTTGACCAACCCAATGCAAAGATGCTTTCTCCAACTTTTGTTTAAAAGTTTGAATAATAAAAGAATCCCCATCCCGTTGCGTGAGCAAGCAGGAAAGGAGGTGACAAAGATGCACCCCAGCCCAGCCCAAATAGGCGGATGCTAGGCGCCGCATGCTTAATGAATCATTTGTTCGATGAGATAAATCGCAGCAATACCCAACCAACCAACCAATCCAATGAATATAAGCAGCAAGCAGGGCAGGCAAAAGTTGGAGAGACGGCATCCATTAGTTTCCTTCCCCAATGATACGACAATACCAGCAAGCAAGCAAGCAAACACGCATCCATTTGAGCAAAGATTCAAGAGATGTATATAAACACGATTGAAGGAGAGACGGCTAGAGGGGAGGAGGGAGAGCTCACGGGACGGGTGGTGGTGGTAGAAGGGCGACGCTGCGGGGCTGGCGAAGGAGAAGGCGGCGGCGGCGGCGGAGTGGGGGCCGCCGGGGCGGACAGGGAGGAGGAGATCGGGCGGGACGGGGACGCCGGCCATGAGGTACTTGTAGATGAGCGCCTGCTGCTCCAGCTCGGCCCACTGCGCGGCCGTGAAGACCGCCCCGCGCTGCTGCGGCAGCAGCGGGGGCTGGTGCGGGTGCGAAGCGTACCCGCCGCCCGCGCCCATCCTCATGGCCGCCGCCGCCCCCGCCGACGACGCCGAGCTCAGCATCGGTGGGCCCCCACCCCACTTCCACTCCTCCTCCTTCCTTCGGACCGGCCGACCGAGAACGTACAGGCGGAGGCGCGGGGAACGGGGGAGGCGGGCGTGGGGAAAAGGGAAGGAAGGTCAGGTGGGGGTTGGAGGGTTCTTGGTGGCGGCCATTAATGGAAGGGAGGAGAGGGGAGGAAGGAGGGAGTCGGTGGGGGATCTGCAGGAGAGAAAGGAAGGGAAGCGAATGGCTTGCTCTCCACTGCCGCCCGCCGCTTGCTTTGGTTTTGGATTTGGATGCTCTCCGCCTCGCCTGGCCTCGGCTGTCTTCGCCTCAGCGTCACCCGCTGCTGCTGCTCTGCTGTCTGTCATTTTGTACTGGCCCGGGGCCCGGCGGCTGCGCTGCCTCCTCGCTGCCCTTCAGAAGACATTTCTTTCTTTTTCTTGAAAATGTTTTTTATTCGTGCTTGAAAATGTTGAATGAACCCCACCACTGCCATGTACTTGGGTGTGTTTAGTTTCCGCGAATTTTGAAAGAAAATATCACATCGTGTCACCTCAGCGTACTGTAACATTTCGTTTGTATTTGGTAAAAATTATCCAAACTTTGAGTAACTATACTTAAAATATTCGTCTCGTAAAGTACAACAAAACTGTGTAATTAGTTTTTGATTTTATCTACATTTAGTACTCCATGTATGTACCGGCATTTTAATGTGACGGGTGATAGAAATTCTATATAGTGAATTTTAGGATGATTTCATGGGATCTAAACACAGCCCTCGTTACTTTCACCGGGCGTCTTGTAGCTTGTGAAAGCGACGATAAAAGATCTAGGTGTTGTCTAGATGCTGAAAATCTTTTTAACTGTATTAATGTATTAATGTAGTATTTTTATTTGTATTTAATAATTATTATCTAATCATAAACTAACTAAGTTTAAGGGATTCGTATTATAATTTACAACCAACCGTATAATTTATTATTTTTTATCAACGTTTAATGCTTTGTACAGGTGGCCCACTTCTGACACGCGGAGACCGGGAGAAACAGAGTGACGCACGTTCTAGGCCAGGCTAGGATAGAGTGTGCCCATGGCACGCTATGATTGGAGAACGATGGACGAAGTTTATCGTGTGGCCACTCGTTTACGACGAGTCGAGTGGTTCATCGATGAGGGAGCGGGAGCCTCCGTCTCGACCGACCGTCCAACCAAACGTCAGCCAGAGGGAGCGGGAGCATCACACCATCCATACACAACCGTCAGGTGTCAACCCCGACCCGTTATTGTTTGTTGTTCAGCGACAGTAATCATGCGACGCAAGCAACACAAGGGAGCTCTGCGCATGCAGCCCCGGGCAGCGTGTGTGGGTGTACCGTCCACCAGCGCAGTCTTGTACGCACGGTGAACGCCGGCCAATGTACGTACAGTTTCATTGCCTCCGAGGCCTTTTATTTTACTTGCAGGCCGCACGCGCTTGGCTGTGGACCGCCGCTGCAGCTACAGCGGGCAGGATTTTCACTGGACCCAGAAAGGAGAAGGGCAAGGAGATGACACAAGAACTGAATCTACTCTCCAGTTTCTGCTAACTGGATGATTGCAACTCACTCTATACAGAACCATACACAGCCAACCTAAGGAAACCAGGAAGGTGAAATGTGTAAAAAAAAAAAAAAGGCATCTATGAATAGGACATCTCTAAATCTGCAGCGCTGCAAACAAAAAACAAAAAAAAAAGAATTATGTGGCCTAGACTGAAGACGGTTGCTGGTCCAGCCATTATCAGTATAGGCAGGAGAACCATCCTCAGATCAGTGAATCGTATCACCCTATTCAAACCAACTGCGGCGTTCCCGACATGCAGGCACGGTGTAATCCTCACTCACATAGTCACATATGAGTAGATGAGCGTGGTGTGTGCTAGGCGGCCATTCACCAACCATTAAAACGAGATAGGTATGCATGTCAGAAAATGATCTTCAAAATCACAAGGACTATCATGATGAAGATCAGAATGACAAGGACGGTGGCACACATCACCACGCCCCCATTTCTTCTGCGTAATATACAGTATGAATGTGGAGAGGAAGAGAGATAGAGAGAGAGGGAGAGAAAGATCATAAAGGCACAAGACACTGCCTGCGGTAAGCAGTAAACTGAAGGGTTGGTTAAAAATTTACTGCCCCTTGCGGAATGTCATCTTTTACAGACAGGGAAATAAACACAGGATGGTATGTTTTAATGACAATCAGGATATTTATTTAGAGATAATATACCAGCTGAGAAGGTGAAATATTTGAATCACATGATTTCCACCAATGGCAAATTTATGGGTACCCTCAAGGCATATAACAAAAGACCGAACGTCTAAACACCTAATCATGCTATTGAAAAACAATCAAGCACCATACAGCTTAAAGCCCTACCAGCAGCACAAAAGGTTTGGTTCATCATTACTAAAGGTCCATTCGACAGAAATGTATACAGCGGAAACATTACTACCAGTGAGGGTAAATATGGTTCAAGAATGAAACCTTTTGCAGTTGTTTGTAACCCTACTCAACTGAAGCTGCAACGTTCTGCATGTTGTAGTCTATCCGATCGATGATGGTTCCCTGTTTGAAGTAAGAAATCAAGAGTCCAGATAGTTATCTAATACCAATCATTGGCAATTAATCAGGGTTTCATATACCTGATCAATCACGAGAACTGAAAGATCCTTCATGATCTGTGCAAGTTCGTTGACTGTTTCAACAACCTTCAAGCCACAAGCAGACACCAGTAATAAACAGACTTCAGGAATCAGGAACATGTGCTGTTGAAAAGAGAACACATATAGTGATTGACAGGACCATCAAATAAATAAAGAAATAACTCACCTGCTTAATTTCTCTCTCTAGTGAATGCTTGGCTTTTCTTAAGTTTTGACATCTGAACCCTAGTGAAACCCTGGTGGCCTGGTATAACAAAATACAATTATGAATTACATCAACAACTTATATAAACTTTAAAGAACTCGCTGCACTTCTCATCATCTGTTGGTCTGGATCCCAGCAAGTATATATTCTTATAACACAATAAATTCAAACCCAGCCAAATGTATCATGCATAGATTAAAAAAAAAAATCCAAAAGAAATGGGATACTGACACAATAAAAGATAGATTGTGCCAAACAATTTCCTATAGCATCTTTGCATTAGTATTGGTTACATGAACCAACCATCTAACACTGTTAGTCACTTAGTTCTTCATTGCAGGACTATATTATGGATGGTGAATGCAGGGTTGTGCTGTTATGTTTAATTGGACAAATGTAGTTTGCTACAACAAAATAAGGTAGTAACAGAATCTTCTTGGATTTTACTCACATATATCATATACAGATTACTAGTCAAGTGCCCATCTCTTGCAATGGATCTCAAATGACGATACCGCAGCCTATAATGAAATGGAGTGGACCATGCCCTTGTTCATAGTTCCTAGGTAAAAGGACACGGGATATGCATGGGTAAGGACCAGGTACTGGTTGGTGCTTGCCATATCCAATCTTATTCCCCATTTATGATCTATTTTACGATATCCAAACCGTGTCCATTTACAGCAAAAAAATAAAATAAAAGAAATGTGTGTGT
>CM041644.1:4131839-4203203 GCA_023333625.1 Bothriochloa decipiens
CAGAATCATCCATTTCCACCAAGCATCCAGCCACAGCATGAACACATGAGAGAAAGCTTCTGTTGCATCCCACAAGAATTTTGCAGAATCTTGGCTCTACTTTTGCGTTTGTTTCTTTTCATATCGACAGATTGTCAACTTTCCCGGTCTCTCACTTCTCTGGTCCATCGCCAAGTTAATGGGAAAGGGACTGATTGATGCAACCTATATATATTTCTGAGCAGTGTACAATGAGTCACCACATTGCACAACGAAGAAAGCAGATGAATTTGAGTTGCTTTCAAGCTTTGACCGATCCCTTTCTGTATGTGTCAGCATTGCACAACCAGAAAAAAGCACATCGGTCTGAATTGCTTTCAAGCTTGCACCGATCCCTCATCTGAAGACCACCTGTACTGCAGCTCACTCAGACACTCACTGATCCGAGATCATCATCTAGCACAGTTCATTCATCTGACGAACAATCCTAAAACATGACAGGAAAATTAAATTCTGACAGGAAGTTCGTTCCTACTTAACAGCAACAGAAAAACAGCGCAATGGGTGTAGCCAATGAGTGTCAGTCAGTACAAGGTGATTCCGAAGGACTGGCTGACGAGGATGGCAAGGCCCATGGATATGGCGAGCAGCGACGCGGCCCACGTGAGCTTCTCGGTGATCCGGGGAACCCTGTCCTTGAGCGCCTCGGTACACGAGCCGAGGAAGACGGTGTAGCTCCCCATGGAGACGACGGTCCCGACGAGGAACATGCCGAGGAACGCGGCGCCGGCGACGCGCGACGGGAGGGCGAGCGCCGGCAGGATCATCATGAGCGCGTCCGGCTGCAGGCCGTGGACGATCCCGGTGGCGAACGTGGCGAAGTTGATCTTCGTCTTGCCACCCGCCGTCGTCTCCGTGGCGGCTGCCGGGTGGCAATACAGGCATACAGCTGATCTGCTTTCACTCAATGTTCCTGCTTGATTGGCACGGATAACGCGAAGACAATGGATTGTTTTCTACGACGGAACTGAGAGCGCCCATGGATACAGATGCAGAGCGTGCATGCAAGAACAAAACGCCCATCCACGCGACGAAACGAAGAGCTAGCACTGACCTTCTGGAAGAATCTGCGGCTGGTGGTCGACGCGCGACCATCTTCCTCGCCATCCGCCACCGCCGCCGACGGAGCAACGCCGGCTGTGACCGCCGCCGTTGGGCGCCCTGAGCCGTCCTCCCCCGCCGAGGAAGATGGAGACGGAGTGCGCGAGGATGGAGAGCGTCCTGTGCGCGCGGGGCCTGGCCGCGGCGGCGGAGGAGCGGCGGGGAACTCCATGCCGCTGGGCGGTGCGGCTTGGCTCAACGAGGATTTATTTGATTTGTCCGGGCTCGTGCTGTGGCCGGGTGGAGGCGATCGTGGCCGTTCACGTGTTGACTGGCCGCTATGGGCCACTCTTAGAAAGGGGAAAGGCTAGTATAGGACCGGCCGGTAAAAGCCCAACTGTTGCGGCTTGAGTTGGTGTGGGAATTGCTTTGCTTCATGGCTGCTCTTTACTTTTTCCCTAACATCTTCCCTCATTCGAATTGGATGATAGAGCTTATAAAATCCACTCAGAAAAAAAAAAGGCTCGCAAATCTTCGAACGGAGGAAGACGAGAAACCCGAGCCATAGCCTCCCGGCTCCAGGTACGCTGGAACTTTTCTTGGGGTATATACATGTACTAAAGCAAATTCGTACACAGCCTGCATGGTTGCATACGAATTCGCATAGCACCAACATATGTATTGCCATGGATGTCACTTTCATCATGCCTATCAGAATAAACTAAGAATTCATGGACCTTGCAAGCTGCGCCGCCAGCCCCCCACCATCACCTCCGCGGCTCCGTTCCGCTGGCACTACAACGCCTAGCTTGGTTACCTTCCTCATGGCCATTGCAGCCTATTTCAGCTTGCTCTGCGGAAGGACGCCACTGCTTGTCGCCTCCGGCCTCCCCTGCAGCCGCGCTGCTCGTCGCCGACCACCAGGTCCATATCGCCGCCATGCTTGCTACTGGCTCCCGTCCCTCCCTCTGTGTGTGTGTGTGTGTGTGTGTGTGTGTGTGTGTGACTGAAGGCTGGAGTGGCTCTGCGGGTGTGTGGCACTGTGCCTCAGATAACGCTGAAGTGGACAACGGTGCTCTGCTCTCTTTCCTTTTTATTTTTATATAAAAAAAACTTGTCGCTCCTACCATAACCCCAAGGCGCCTAAACCTACCTGCATCCAATCCAAACGTTGCATTGGTATGGCATTTTCAAATCGCCAACTACTCTTTGTCCTAACTGTATTTCTTTTTAGTTTTGAAAAAACTATATTCCTTTTTCCGTATCCCTACCTGCCTGCATCCAAACACCACTATTCACACTAGAAACGGTATGATCATGTGCCTTTAGTGTTAGACTTTGGGATTAATGAAGTGAAAAACCTGCTACTTTTAGATTTGAAAAATGGTGGCTTGACCAACCAGATTTCAAAAATTTAATATCTAAACTTTGGGCTACTCCATGTGCCTTCTCTGACCCTTTAGATGTGTGGCAATTCAAAATGAGACTTGTTAGAAAAAAAAATAAGTCAAGGGTTGGGCTCTTAACATTAATGCTCATATGAAGAAGCTAAAACAAGAACTCCTTGAGGAGTATGACAAGCTGGACATGAAAGGTGAGAAAGAGAGGATTTCTGATCTGGAAAGAGCAAGAATGAAGAATATTACAACAGAGCTAGAAGCCATTTGGAGGATGGAAGAAATCAAGGCTAGGCAGAGGTCTAGGGATAGAATTGTGCAAGAGGGTGACAGGAACACTGCTTAGTTTCAAGCAGTTGCTAATCAGAGAAATAGGAAGGAAAAAATTGAGGGTTTAGAAGGTCCAAGTGGTTGGATTGAAGAGAATAAAGGCATGCTTGAGCATGCAATAGAATTTTATAAAACTCTATTTGGCAAAGAGGACCAGGGTGGAGTGAGTCCGGATACTAATTTTTGGGAGGAAAATGAACTACTGATAGATGAGAAAAGAGAGTTATTAGAATCTCCTTTTACAGAAGGAGAGGTGGAGGCAATCTTTGGATCTTATGCTGAGGGGGGCACCTGGCCCAGATGTTTCTCCTTCCTCTTTTATCAAGTCTTTTGGGAGGTGATTAAGGTAGACTTTATGAACCTGGTAAAGGCCTTTGAACAGGGGTCTTTAGACCTAGAGAGACTGAACTACGCAGTCATAACACTGATACACAAAGAACCAGAGGCCAAAACTCTTAAGAAGTTTAGGCCCATCAGCCTGATCAATTGTAGCTTCAAAGTGTTCTCTAAACTCCTGAATAATAGACTGACCAGTATCATTGACAGACTAGTGGCTCCTAACCAGACAGCCTTCATAAAAGGCAGACTCATCCTTGGAAGGTAGATTCATCCTTGAAAGTGTGGTAGCCGCACACGAAATAATTCATGAAATCAATAAACAAAAACAAGAAGGGATAGTTCTCCAGTTGGATTACGAAAAGGCGTATGACCGGGTAAGCTGGGATTTCCTTGCTTTGGCTTGAAATGGAGAAATTGGATTCAAAAGGTAGTGAAAGGTGGATCCATTTGTGTCCGCATTAATGACAAAAATAGTAGTTATTTTAAGCCAGGTAAGGGGCTGAGGCAGGGTGATCCCCTGTCACCACTCTTGTTCAACCTAGTGGCGGATGTGTTTACTAGGATGCTAATGAAGGCGGCGAAGCAAAATTTGATAACTGGGTTACTGCCTCAGGTTTTTGAAGGAGGTGTGATTAGTCTACAGTACGCCGACGATACACTCCTTTTCCTGGAAAATAATCCAGAGAAAGCGGCTAACCTCAAATGGCTTCTAGTTTGCTTTGAACAAATTCCTGGTATGAAGATTAATTACGACAAAAGTGACTTGCTAACCATTGGCTTAGAAGAAGACCAGTCCAATTGCTTTGCTAAGATTTTCTGCTGTAAGCAGAGCAACTTTCCTATCAAGTACATGGGGGTCCTCCTTCGCTATAACAAGCTGACTAAGCAGGACCTTCAACCTGTGGTAGATAGGATTATTAAAAGAATTGCTGGATGAAGGGGTAGATTACTGTCCTATGCTGGGAGACTTGTCTTAATAAAAGCGGCCAGCATACCTATTTATTTACTCTCTATAATTAAGTTCCCTAAATGGGCTATAAGAATGATGAACTCCCATATGAGTCATTTCTTGTGGAACAATTCTGAGGAAAAACACAGATATCACCTTGCTAGTTGGCAGTTAGTGGAACAACAGAAAGAACTGGAGGGACTGGGTATCCCTGACCTTCAAAATTTGAACTTGACCCTTCTAACAAGATGGATTTTTAGATATCATCTAAACAAAAATGCTGTGTGGTGTAAGATTGTTGATTTCAAGTATAGAACATGTGATCCTAATATCTTCTGTTGCCCTAATGTGGGTGCTTCTCCTTTTTGGAAAGGAGTCCTCTGGGCAGCACAAGCTGCGCTGTTAGGGGTTAAGTGGGTAGTTGGCAATGGGAAAAAAATTAGATGCTGGGAAGATCAATGGATAGGAAACACCTCCTTAGCTATCATGTACTGGCCTTTATATGTTATCTGTGAACAAAAAGGAAAAACTATTAATCAAGTCTAGGACGGCTCTAAGCTTAAGCTCTCCTTCAGAAGAAGGGTCTTTGAATCACAAATGGAGATGTGGCTAGAGTTGTGTGGGTTGATTGAGGACACAACCCTGAAAGAAGAGGAAGATCAGATCCTCTAGGCTTATGCTCAAAGGGAACTTATGCTATACAATCAATGTATGTTGTTATCAACTATAGAGGGGGTTTCCCTGAATTTGTTCATATGGTCTGGAAGTTAAACATTCCTCCTAGGGTCCAAATTTTCTTGTGGCTAGTTTCTCATAACAAATGTCTTACTAGAGATAACCTACAGAAGAGAAGGAAAGTGGATGATTTAACTTGTCTTTTCTGCTCTGAACAGGAATCAGTTTTACATCTATTTGGTGAGTGCTTTGTGGCTAGTTACATTTGGCACATTATCTCTGAGTTATGTGGGGTTGACATAGGGGGGACTTTGTATCCATTGCTAAACTCTGGCTGTCCAATAAGAAGTATATGATTGCTAACATTGCCTCTTCGGCTGTAATCTGGTGCTTATGGAAATATCGCAATGAGTTGTGTTTTCAGGGGGTTGTGTGGAAAGGTATGGAGAAACTGCTGTCGAAGATAGCAAGGATGTTAAGGGGATGGTTGCCACTATACAAGGAGGAGCTTGGGCAACGGCTGGTAAACCTGGTCATGCACCTGGAGGAGCTGTGCAAGCGCCCATCACAGATCGAATGGAGGGAAGCGGTGCGGGAGTCGCTGCCAATGTTGGGTCAATCTCATGCTCAGCCTTCTACAAGTGCCAGGAATGAAGTGGTTCGAACCTTTGTCATGTAATGAGCGTAGTGTGATTCCAGTAGACCTAAGTCTGAGTTGCGCTTGTGCGCCGAACCTGTGAACTAAGATGCTGTAAACTGCTTTTTGAATAAAAAGCGAGGGAAACCCTTTTCTCTAAAAAACACTCGAAACGGTATACACAGGTGGTCATAAGAGGCGCGGCCGTCCACTAATCAATTGCTACTGCTGCTGTAGTTTGGCTTCATTTATCTTCATTTGGGTGGTGACAAGAGCTCTCAAATATATATAGCAACACTCCCATTGGCCCTATCAACCTTTAAATTGGTTGATATGGGCATTTATATGTAGTCTTAAAAAGATTAGTCACTTGAGGAAAACTTTTTTGGCACCATATCGTCTGGTTTCCCATGAGAACATGGGTGACACCCTTTTCGATGGTCACAAATTTTATCACTAGGGATGGTCACAAATTTGATTACTAGGGATGGTCTAAACTCCCAGTATCAGGTGACCCACCATTTGATTTGACGGTCTTCAGCTGTATCTCAATCTATAGACATGCTTGATGTTGGCGGTTCTTATGCCTAATAGAGAAAATCCACAAGCACACATATGTGTTGTAGCCTTAACCCGGGAGTGTTTCATGGTATCCCAAAGTATCGGCAGTTCAATGGTTTCATAATGCTGATAATTAGGGAGAGGAGATCCATGGGTCTTAGGATCCTCTGGCAAGGGCTACATGATGCTTACTCCTAACTTAGATTGTTTGGTAAAGTCTGGCTAGCTATCTAAGAAGCCCTATGAAAAATACTCTTAAGATGTTCAGTTTCAGATCATAAATTCTACCACATTTTGTGCTTGTTACCTCATATGTCATGTGTTTGATCAGTATTCGTAATATTTGCTGCAGACAACAAGTTTGTGATGGGAAGGTTATCTCATGGCGACGAGGAGTGCCCACTATGATTACTAGTTGTTTTCATTTCAATTTCTGCAGAACTATAGGAGATTATGTATCGTAATGCTGCTTCGTGCAGTTTATGGAACTTTTGTGGGTTTGTACCCGTTGGAAACTACTCGTCTTTGCTTTTACCTATGCGTTTGATAGTTCGCTACTACATTATTTACTTCATTATTATCTGGACTCTTTCTGTCTCTTTACCATGATTTGTTATGCCATGATATTAGATTCTAAAGCAATAATGCCTCTTATTAGTAGTACTGAACTATATAGGCATTTTGTATTGTTCTTGCTACCTAGTGTTGTCTTTCTTTTGCTCTGCTTGTTGGGCTGATGCCGAAGGGCAGGTTCTGGTTGCTTGCGCTTCTGTTCTTCGAAGGGTAGATGATAAGTGTTGGCTGTTAGCTTTCTTCGTGATAGTTGTGGTCAGTGTTGTATATCTTCAGTTCAGAACCTATGATTGTCGGTGTTATCTTGCAAGTAGTGAAGGACAAAATCATAAAGTTTAAAAAAACATGGGTAAAATCATAATTGGACTTTAGGGGTAGAAACACTAAAATAACGCATAATGCAGGTTCATTTTTGAAAAAATCCCAGGAAAAGGCGTGAGCACCACCAGGGTTCAAATCCTGGTGCTCACGCCTTTTCCTGGGATTTTTCCAAGGATTAACAGGCGTTATGCGTTAAGTGGTAAGCGACGTTCCCGTTGACAACGAGACGTCAGTGGTGATTTCGGGAATCTACAGATCTGCCGGGTGCTCAATTCTTCGGAACTGCTCATAGGGGTAGGGGTAGAGGTAGGGTTTGCGTACGTGTGTTCATAGGGGTGAAGGTGCGTGCGTGTTATGAGTGTCTGCGTTGTATTGTGTAATTCTAAAAAAACTAAAATCCCTAAATAAATAAACAACCTATTCATTTGGTCCTTAAAACAACCGATCATTTTGGGCCTCAAGGCTAGAAGCGATGCCTAAGAGCATCTCCAACAGCTCCCCTTTACCATCCCCTATCCTCATAAAACCTATCATATTAGGGGAGATGAGTAAAAAACGGTGCTCCAACAGCTCCCCTTTCTCATCCTCATTTTATGGTGATCACTTATATCTTCCTCATCTTACCTCAAATAAAGAGGAAGATGGATCTCCCCCAATACAGTGGGACCTACGCTAACTACCACTTTTTGCTCTCTCCACAGCCATGGCGCTTGAGAAATTCGAGCGGGCACGGTTGGGGGCAGCGTGGTGGTGGCCGGTGCCACTGCTGGGCGACGCAGTGGCCCGGATTGGAGCTATTTGCCGGCGGCCGAAGGTAGAAGCTTGCTCGGAGATGGTTTGCAGGCAGCACGAGGTCACGCAATTCGGGGAGAGAAAG
Source organism: Bothriochloa decipiens (assembly GCA_023333625.1). Classification (NCBI taxonomy): domain Eukaryota; kingdom Viridiplantae; phylum Streptophyta; class Magnoliopsida; order Poales; family Poaceae; genus Bothriochloa; species Bothriochloa decipiens. Next base: position 4,139,579 of record CM041644.1, read on the forward strand.
AGCTGCGGTCACTTGCACGGCCACTACCTATGCGTTGGTTCTGCTTGCCGGTGTGGTAGCTAGCTTACTTGCTGATGTGCTTCTAGGCAATAGTGGATGCTTCCAATACGGGTCCAAGGCTTGATCTGGCAGAGTAGAGAAAGAGGTGACGATGGGGATGAACTATGAAGGAAGAGGCAGCGGGTAAGAGAGAAGGCCAAGGACAGAGAAGAATTTAACAGCGAGGCCCCACATATTAGGGAGGTTTTTGATGATCTTTGAGAACATCTCATCTAATAATTAAAAAAATAGTATTGGTGACCACCAATAACATTTTATTGGGATGACGTATTGGTGAGGTGTGAGATGCCCTGACAACGGCCCGCCCGGAAGCCACAGCGCAAGCGACCCCACGCGTCAGTGTGACGCCCCCAAAGACCCGCGCCCCACCGGGTCATCGCCACAAAATCCCATTTGACGCCGCCGCATCTCTTCGCCTCCTTCCCCCATTCCTTCCGCGCCTCCCTCCCCGCGCCGCCGCTCGCCGGAGCCCCTCGTCCCCGCCCGCGCCGCCCCCCTGTAGGTAAGGACTGCTCCGGGCCCCTGCTCCCGTTTGTTTCCGCTGGTTTGCTCCCTTCCCAGTCGTATGGGGTCTCCGATCTGGTGATCTGATTTAGTCGCCGGTAGCTGCGGATGATTTCTGGGTCGGGTATTGGTCTCTTGAGGCCGTGGGAATCGAGCGGCTAGATCCGTGCGAATCCGATCGATTGCGGCGCTGCGTGGGCATCCGGATTTCACCTCGCGTGCTTCTCCGGAGGAGGCGTCGTCGTCCCTCTGGATTTCACTGGGCTGGAGATCCGTCCGTCCCAACTTGAGTCGAATTATTTTGTTTCCGTTTGTTGTTCCTGTCGAGGGGCAGAATAGTGAAGGGACGAAAATTCGGGTCTAGAGAAATTTTCTCTCAACAGTATTTGATAGTGTTCCTGTATACATAGGTGATTGTTGTTTGGACTGTACCGTGCACATTACACATGACACTGCCATAGTAAGTCTGGTGAGATTCGTATTGAAGCATGTTTTGTGAAGAAAAAAAATGCTGGCCTGATAAGTAGATGGAATTATGATGTGATTCATATTAATGCTATCACTTTAAAGTATGCTGATATTCTTATTAACACTTGTGTCATTGGAGTTTTTATGTTCATCATGGTTTGAATTGTTCCCTGTTACACTGTCACTATAAGCCCTGGAAGATTAATATAGCACTTGTTTTATCATAAAAAATAGATATTGGGTATAATGATAAGGTAACCTGTTAAGGATCAGGAATCACTTGTTTGTTGCTGGAAAAAATTGCGAACCTTTTTGTTATCATGGAAATGTTGTTATGCCTTTCCTTGGCTTTTGTGTTGTCTATTTATGTGTTTGCTGGACTATATGTTCTGTTTATTTGTGTTTTCTGTGAGGAACAATCTATAGACTTGTCTTTTCTACAATTCATCTACACATGCAAATCATTTATTCACATTTCATTGTTTACCAGACCTGATAGCTGTACTTCAATCCATCCTTTTGCAGCGAAAATGACGGCTGGCTACATTGTTGGCTCACTGGTCGGATCTTTTGCCATTGCATACCTGTGTGACACATTTGTTTCCGACAAGAAGGCATTTGGAGGTTAGTGTCATCCCTACTGGATTTATTTTCGAGATCTGTTTCTCAATCCTTGTAGATTTGGATTTAAACTGCTTCATTCTTTGTGGGCACACAGGTTCCACCCCCAAGACTGTCTCTGAGAAGGAGTGGTGGCAGGCCACTGACACCAAATTCCAGGCCTGGCCTCGCACTGCTGGGCCACCGGTTGTAATGAACCCCATCAGCCGCCAGAACTTCATCGTCAAGTCCACTGAGTAGGCTTACGCTGGAGAAGCTGGTTCAGCGACTTGTTGCCACCATGAAGCCAAAGTTTCTTTTCTAGGTCCTAATTAATTGTAATAAAACCAACTACAGTCAGGTTTTTTTTGGTGATTTTCACTTCATCTGTGAGCAAACACTGGGGCTTTCAGCTTGTCATTCAATGGGTTCTGTTCCTTGGTGAAATTTCTCACCAGGCAGTAAAGAATTGCAACTTTGCTATAATATATGTTTTTGCTACTTTGCTAAGCAGCCTCAGCTTTATTATGAATTATTATGCAGCATGCAGTAATGATGAAATATTTGTTTTTTTATTTTTATTTGTCTCGCTAATTACTTCCGTAAAGACACTATCTGTACTCCTGCCATATCTGTCTTACGGTTTTCTTTTTGGAGTCGTTGTTTGTTTTTACCGTTTGATCGATCGTAATGTCAATTGATGTGGATGAGAAATAAAATCTTACTACTAATAATCTATTTCTATCTATACTATAAAAGAGTGAAATTGTACATGGACCATGGTAGTGCTAGCCATGCTGCCGTCAATAGGGTTTCCTTCGCCTAGCCATGCTGCCGTCAATAGGGTTTCCTTCGCCTCGGTGATGTCCTTCCTCTACCTCACCTCGGTGATGTCCTTCCTCTACCTGGAAGCTCTCATCCGAATGGGCGTGCCCCAGATTGAGGTTCGCCTCTCGCCCTCTCCAACCACAATTCATGTGCTCGCCTCCACAGTCTTGCGCTTCCTTTTTTTTGACCTCGAGAGCGATGAGCTGAGGGCACCGTCGATGTACCCCATTTGCATTTGCTCTTTTGCTGTTGCAAATTTCTACTATTTAAAATATATTTCTTGTGAAAATTTAAAATATCTTTATCTTAACAAATAGCTAAAGGATTATGAATATATCAGGTTTGTGTGAAGCCATGCAGTTTAGAAGTTGAAGTTGATTTGAGTATCAATACACAGAGTGAAAATTATGACCAAGAGGCACCTTTGAGGCTCACAAAACAGGTGGGTCTATTTGAACTTCAAGATGGAATTATTGGTTCAATTTGATTAGGGTCAATGCAATTGTCCTATTTTTATGTTCAATTAAATGCTCGGGCACTTGCATGAATGTTGCGTCTTGGGTGATTATATTCTCACTTCAATAGTTCACTTGGTGCACCTTGGTTCTGTTCTTGACTTTATATGAGAACTTGATGGTCTTACCATTTCATCTCTACCCTTCTATTAGTTTGAAAGAGAATCTGAGTTTTAAAAATTGGCTTTTACCATGACCAAGTTCCCTGTAAAGGGAAAAAGGAGTATAGTTCGAGTTGGTTAAGTTGTGTTTTCATTATGGACCTGTTTTAAAATTGCCAAGTATTTGTGACCAACGTGATAATTATTATGAACTGTAGTTATGCTATTTAAGTTAATATATGGCTCTTCTCTAGCACTTGTGATGGTATATCATAATTGGGTAATAATAGTTATGCACCCATGCCATGCAAATAATTTTCTCGCACATTTTGTTAATGTCTCATTGATATTGTTTTTTGTCCTTATTTTGTGTTGTTAAAATATACTATCCTCATCCAAGGCAGCTGATGTTACTAATTACGTGGTTGGAGTTCTTAAAGGCAACTTGGTAAGTAATATGACAGTTGTATTCTTTTATTTTTGTTGGCACAAAGTGTTTACTTTGTTTGTGATAGCAAGATTCTGATGTTCATAAACATCTCACCTGAGATGTTTGCTTTGAGGCAACAAAGTCATTAGATTTTGCTTCTAAGGTTAATAATTACAAGATAAAAAGAAAGATTTTTATACTCAACTTGCATGTTTTTTACATTGATTACCAGCTCTAGCTGTGGTAGTAGCTTCTTGTAAATACAAATCTCAGAGCCCGAAATAAATATCCAAATGTCCTTTTGCTTGGTTGTATCTCTATAGCTTTCTAGTTCGACGTCAGGGGCAGATCAGGCGGCTGCACCATGGAGCCCCTTAGAGAGTTCCCATGAATTTCTGCTACATATGAGGTGGTAGGAGGGGCTAAAAGTAGAGCCTGGAGGTAGAAGAAGCACGTCTTCACAACTTTGGGCTGGCAAAGATTAATGGGCCTGATGGGTTTGAAGCAAACTGTATTGGACTATGAATATGCAAATGTACATCAGTGCTACAGTTTGTTCAGCCTAGGAATATGGAACAGTTGGACCAGAGGCTCCGCTGGCATATTAGATTGCATGAAAATACACTTGTTTTAACTCTTTGGCAAACGAGGAGAAACCTTGGAAAATGAGTAGATAAAATATGATTGGAGAATATATTCTCCTAGAGACCAACATCCGTCTTTGATAGTAACACCTTTTATATTGGTACAAGAGCTGGTTCTTTAACTATTTGTGCTTCTTTTTAATTTAGTAGAGGTTTGATGAAGTAGAGGAGGGGAGTCATATTACACAATGCAGATCAAAAAGGGTTCTCGTAAAAGAAGCTACCGCAGCCAAACCCTCGAGGTAATATTCACAAACTCCTTATTTATACTTTTGTTAAGGAACACTAACCATTTTTTAAAAATACTTTAAATTCCAAAATCCATGTGACAGGTGTACAAATTGGAACGTCAATCAAACCCTCGGTGATCCAATGCCCTGGGAGCTGCTCTAAGTATGTTTTAAACCATTAGTAATTGTCCATGTTGGATCAAAGGAAAGAAATACATCTACAACTTTTGTATGTATTACCATTTTGTGCCGGCGTGTCAAACATCTTGTCCTAGTAGTTTTTTTCTCGTTGTTCTATGATTGCAGTTTGCCAATTTAATTGTTGAAATACATCCATTAGTTTAGCTTGGTGAAGTGTCATTTTATTTTGCAGGCAGGCGCAATATGAGATCAGTAGGACCTACTGTAGATGATGACCATGATAGGCCGTCCATGGTGCGGGCGCAGATGTCCGCACAGCAGAAGAGGCACGCGCTGAACTGGACATAGCGGTGGTGCTCACCATCGTGGCTATGGTCGTAGTCATCGTCGTGGTGGACAACCGGGAGGGGGATGTGGGAGAGCTCGATCTTGTCGTCAAAAGGGTTGTAGTAGAAGACAGGAGGGTAGGTAGGCGCCATGACCTTAAATCCAAATCTTAAATTGTTGATGCAAAGTTTTACCTGCAAACACACCGGGCTAATACCTAAATTCGATATTCGAAGCGTGCCAGTCGATTTGACTTGTTAATCGATAAGGATGATAACTTGAATAAAAACCAAATGAGACGACAGCGATACGCCCAGACGTCAAAGCTCAGAATGTATTCGATAACTGTTGAACAGATCAGACGAGACTACAGCGATACGCCCGGAAGTCAAAGCCTGAATCGTATTCGGTAAACGCGGAACCTGCAAGGTCGCCGGAGATCAAGTTGATGCAGCCCGTCGATTCTTGAAAGAACTCGTTGAAAAAGGAAATACTTGACGAAGTCGTCGAAAAGTGAAGTACTGGTAGAAGTAAATTGTGATAAAAGGTAGATTTGTTTATTGATGCTTGGATGTTCTTTACAATGCCCTCCGGCATATATTTATACTCCGCTAATTGAAGAATCCTAATTCAACACACAAAGCTCAAATATAGAAGAAATAAACTTAATTCCTTATACGAACTCTATCTCTTTAAGAACAAGAAATAAAACTCGTATAGGAGTTGGACTTAAACTATAATACAAAAATCGTAAGCTCTGTGTCGCCAATCCTCTGTCCGCGTCCGTCATGATGGAGTTATTTCTTCATCGGCACATCCCTGGTATCGGCAACAACCTTCTAGTCTTCCTGCCTATTTTATCGGCAACAGCTTTTTTTGCTTCATCGGCAATGTACGAGACCAACATGCCTTTCATCGACAACCATCCATCGGCAACTTGGAAGCAACTGAAGAAAAACCACCTTCTTGCCGATTTAGTTCAGTCTCCCGATCCTTATTGACACGTGCCGAAAAACGGTGTCAACACATGCCCCCAATTTCGGAGTATAAAATACTTTATGCACCAAAATTTCCTCCAGGTCATGATTGCTCAAGCCGCTTGAACTTCTCCTCGAACGCTGCGCGCGTTGTGGTGGAAATCCTGTACCAACGGGCTCATATAACGCTTCCTCCGCCGTAGCCCATTTTTCATCTGCGATTCAAACCCTAGCTTTTCTCTCTCCAGTGGCGACATCAGCAGGCGATCCCCCGGCGAACTCAACTGGTGACGTTCTTCGGCGATAGTTTTTGATCTCCGTTAGCATTCTTCGCTCTCTCCGTCTTCATTTGCGGCCATGGCGGTTCCCTTTGTCGTCCCCAAGGTTAATCTTCTTCTTTACCCGTCCTTTGACATTTCTTTTCTCTTTTTTCCGCGCAGTTCATGACTCCCCCTCGTTTCAATCTTTAATCTCAGGAACTTTACAATAAGCTTCTCATCCCAACGTATCAGAATCAATTTATCTGCCTAGGCCCAATGGGGAATCTAGACCCAATCGACATCATAAACGCAGAAACCAATCGAATCCCCTTTAAGGCTTAGAATTTTGATTTGGGACTCTGGACGGATACCTTTCGATCCTGGCCAAAAATCACTAAGGGATGGAAAGACTGGTATTTGAGGGTCGCCAGGCCAATGGAGCTGTATTGGGTAGAACGTAGATTAGAACAGTGCATCAGACTATCTATTGCCGATATGGAGAGGAATGAGTCACTGTTAATCGCCGCCTCCTATTTCTGGTTCGATACTATAAATGCCTTCATCTTCAGACATGGACCAGCTTCTCCAACCCTTGCCGATGTGTATATGCTTACTGGCTTGGATATCTCGTCTGCCGATGACAACACTCTATTCCAGAGAAAACCCGAGCATCGGCTGACTACCAGGAACATCGGTGGCTGGACTGGTTATATCATCGAGTATAAGAAATCTGGATCAGTCAACCACAGGGAGCACTCATCTTTCTTGAACATGTGGCTTGAGAAATTCATCTTCTGTGGCAGAACAGTTGGACCGACCAATATGCACCTTCCTGCAGCAGAGATGTTGGCTAACGGTGTCAGACTCCCACTTGGCCAATATCTCCTTGGCTCAGTTTACCATCTTCTTCACCAAGTGTCACAAAGGCTGCTGCAAGGCAAATCCATTGGCAATCTGGGAGGCCCTTGGTGGTTCATCAATATGTGTGTGAATGCCCATATGCACAAGTATTTCTACATTGATCTGTTTGCCCAGCGATTCCCTCGCAACCTTCCTGAAGACTATCAACTCGGGGAAGAAGAATCGGCAACATGCCCCCCTATCAACTTTGGAGAAGCACTGGCAGTATTACCAGGGGCGGAAGCAAACAGAGCACAAATCAGTAATCTCTTCCACAGACTCTACATAGGCATCCCTTCTGAGCTTCGGGCCTGGGTCCCGTATGTTGACGAAGAAGCACGATTCCCTCTTTCCTTTAACCTTACCGATGAGGCTTTGAAAAAAGATACCGACATTCTTAGTGCAATAATCACCTCTTGCGCCATCCCGGTCAACATATTTGGAAGTGGGAAGAACATCAACCCCACATATGAGTTCTATTATCCATCGACAGGAGCAAGACAATTAGCCTTTGGACAACTGCCCATCAATCTCTGTTTTGCCGATGTGATTAAACCAAGAGAGACCATCACGAACCGCATGGATTGGCACAAGATTGTTACTCTCCCTCCTGATGCTGATACCTCTAATGTTGATCTGACCAATTGGGCACCAGCTTCCTTCGTCACCGAGTCTTTCAAATTATGGTGGCAAGAATGGAAAGAGCAACTATTCTTTGCATCTCCTCACCTTTAATGGAATCTCATTGATCCCGATCACGCCACCCCTGCCGATGCGGTAAATCTGACTATCTGCACTTCTTTCAACATCCCTTTAATCCATCGGCAACTAACTTTTTAACAGGTCGATGACCTAGTTCCAACACTGAGTAAGAGCGGCAAGGTCATACAGCTGCAGCCGATCTCCCCAGTATCCATCATCGGCCATAAAGCTCCTTCGCTAGATGCTTTGATGGGCCGTGGTCGTTCCAAGAAGAGCACCAAATTGGCCGCATCTTTGGCACAGACATCTTAGGTAATCACCTCACTTTCTTTTGCAGATGCCGATTGCTATGATTTACCGATCTCACATTTCAGGGCGCGAGTTCTACACCAATCGAATCTTCATCGGTAACTCGCCCTTCATCTCCACTTGTAGCACCTTCGTCACCACGCCTCGTCATCCTTGATGATTCTCCAGAGGTATTCTTTATTTAAACTTTGATTATTGGATTGGCACTTTTACTCATCTGTTTCCCTCACAGCACCAAGTAATTGCATCGGCAACTGCTCCGAGTGCGCAGACACTCCAACCATCCATTGCCGATGCCCTCCAGCAGTCCGATGCCGATATTTCATAGCACAAGCGTAAGGCTTCATCGGACGACGAGTCTCAGTCAAAGCGGGCAAGACCTACACAAGCTCTAATTTCACCATCAGCATCCTCGCTTCGCCCGACATCGCCTGATGTACCTGTGCAGACTTCTCCATCGGCAACTACCCTTCCATCGGCAATTGTACCTGTACAGGGATCTTCATCGGCACCGGTATCACAGCAGCAGCCGATCGAGGTACCAACACAAGAAACGCCGTCGGCAATTGTACCTGAGGTTGCTTCTTCAAGCCAAAGGCGAGAGATTGCCTTGAAACAAGTAAGTTAACTCCCTTAGCTAACCTTTAACACTTTAGGTTCTTCTACTGACATCCCCTTTTCTTTCAGGAGCAAGATTCCCCCGATAGTCTATTCTCCTTTTCTATCAGTGGGGTTATTCCCGATGATGAAGATCCTGAAGAAAGCTCCACTCCAGCCCTTGGAGCTCTATCATCTGAAACTAAGTCAAAGCTAGAGACGCTACTATCCCTGCTGCAACAAGAAACCTCTTCGCTGATCCAGGACTCTGATTCTACAAGAGCAGCCTTCAAAGCAATTCGAGACCAGCTTCTCGCCGATATCGAGGAAGTACTTTTCCAGGCTGCCCATATGGAGAGCCGGCAGCTGCAATGCCAGAAGGCGGCCCAGCGGATTACCGATAGATCCATGCAGGCACAGCTCTAGAAGGACATGATAAAGCACAAGCAATTTGCCGATGAGAAACACAAAGACATCGGTAAACTAGAAGCTTCCCGTACAAATCTGGAAGAATCGATTGCTCAACTATCGGCAAAAAGAAAAGCCCTGCTAGCGGAGCTGAGACAAGTTGAAGAAGCCTTGGACGCAGCAAATCAGGAGAAGGCCCAACTGCCCGAAGCTATCAAAATCCTTCAATAAGAAAGAGATAATCAAGCCCTCAAGGCTCTGGCCCTCAAGAAGAAGATCAAGCCAGTGGAAGGCGATGCCAATGAAGATGCAAGGATGCTAGAAGAAGCCGACCAGGTTCACCTGCGTGCGATATCAGCCATCCGTTCATTGTTGAACCTGTAAACTTTCTTTCTCATCGGCAAAGTAATGCATCGGCAACTTGTAAAACTTTATACTCATGTAATGCCGACACGTTCTCATTGAATCAGTAAATGCACCTGTTCCTTCAAGCACCTATCCAAATACTAGGATAATATTTCTTCAGATATTTACCGTTCAACGCTCTTGGAAATACTTCTCCTTCGAGAGTTTCTAGGATATAGGCATTACCAGGAACGGACCGATTGATGCGATAAGGACCCTCCCAATTAGGAGACCACTTGCCGAATTTTGCGCTCTTAGTCCCAATCGGTAAAATTAGTTTCCAGACTAGATCGCCATTAACAAATTCCTTCACCCTTACCTTCTTGTCATACCACCTAGCAACTCTTTTTTTATTCTCTTCAATGCTAATTAAAGCCTTTAGCCGATGACTCGCCAGATCTTCCAACTCATCTTGCATGAGTGTACTGTAATCATCGGCCGATAGCAGATTTTGATGAAATATCCGCCTCGAGCCAGTCTTGATCTCCCAAGGCAAAACTGCATCATGTCCATATACCAACTGATAAGGCGATGCTTTAGTAGCACCATGGCATGCCATCTGATATGACCATACAGCTTCATTCAGAACCGTGTGCCACTTTCTGGGATTTTCCTTAATCCTGCGCTTAATGAGTTTAATAATCCCTTTGTCAGAGGCTTCGGCCTGACCATTGGCTTGAGCATAATAAGGCGAGGAATTCAAGACCCTGATCCCCATCTCATCGGCAAATCTGTCAAACTCTCCTGACGTGAACATAGTTCCCTGATCGGTCGTAATAGTCTGAGGAATACCGAACCGATACACAATATGCTCCTTTACAAAATCAATCATGTTTGCCGACGTCACATTCTTCAAAGGAATTGCTTTGACCCACTTTATAAAGTAATCGGTAGCGACAAGTATGAATTTATGCCCCTTGCCTGATATGAATTTATGCCCCTTGCCTGATGGTGGATATATCTGACCGATAAGATCAATAGCCCATCCTCGAAATGGCCACGGTTTAATGATAGGATTCATTGTCGATGCAGGCGCTCTTTGAACGTTGCCGAATTTCTGACATGCCTGACACCCTCTAAAATACTTGAAACAATCTTTGAGTATCGTCGGCCAGTAATACCCATTCCGCTTGATCATCCACTTCATCTTGAAAGCCGATTGATGCGCCCCGCATACTCCTTCATGGATTTCGCCCATCAAACTTTTTAATTCTTCTTTGCCAAGACACCTGAGCAAAACTTCATCCATCGTTCGATAATATAACTCATCGTCAAGGAGCACATACTTAGTAGCTTGGAACCTTATCCGCCTTTTGACTTTCCTAGATGGATCCTTCAAGTAATCGACAATCTCCTTCCTCCAGTCATCGGCGTCAGTTGCCGATGTCAATACTTCATAGATTGGCTGATATCCTGAGGCATGCTGTGCTAACCGATTGGCTTCTTCATTATGCAATCTGGAGATATGCTCAAGATGGAAATCTCTGAACTCCTTCAGTAATTGTCGACATCTTTCATAATACGAGATTAATACCTCACTTCGACATTCATATACCCCAGCTAATTGATTAATGATCAGCATCGAATCACTAAAGATTTCAATAACATCGGCACGGACTTCCCTGAGTAGTTCCAATCCTTTCAACACAGCCCGATACTCAGCCTGATTGTTCGTCGATGTGGTAACAATCGACAACGAGAATTCATATTTCTTCCCCTAAGGTGATATCAACACAATGCCGATGCCTGCTCCTTCCCCACACGTAGAACCATCAAAGAAGAGTGTCCATGGAGCAATCTCCACAAAACTCACTGTGCCACAGTGCTGAGTAATAAAATCGGCCATCACTTGCCCCTTGACTGCTTTAGCTGACTCATAACACAGATCAAATTCTGACAATGCTAGAATCCATTTGCCAATTCTTCCATTTAGAATTGGCATTGACAGCATATATTTGACCACATCGTCTTTGCATATGACAGTGCATTCGGCCGTTAACAGATAATGCCTTAATTTGACACAGGAGAAATATAAGCATAAACATAATTTTTCAATGGCCGAATACCTGGTCTCAGCATCTACCAACCTTCTGCTCACGTAATAGATTACATGTTCTTTTCCTTCAAATTCTTGGATTAGTGCTGACCCAATGACTTCATCACCACCCGTTAGATACAACCTAAAGGGCTCCCCGTGTTGGGGTGGAACTAGCACTGGAGGATTCACCAAATACTTCTTAATTTCTTCTAAAGCCAACTGCTGTTCTTCTCCCCACACGAATTCCTGATCGGCCTTTAGCTTCAACAATGGACTGAAAGCTTTGATCCTTCCTGATAAATTAGATATGAATCTTTGAATAAAATTAATCTTGCCAATCAGAGACTGAAGTTCAGTTTTATCGATAGGAGCAATCACTTTATTGATGGCATCAATGGATTTTCTGCTAATTTCAATACCCCTCTGATGCACCATAAAGTCTAAGAATTGTCCTGCCGATACACCAAATGCACACTTATTGGGATTCATTTTCAACCCATGTTTCCTTGTGTACTCCAATATCTTCTGCAAGTCATCTAGATGATTTCCGAAGTCTTCAGACTTAACCACCATATCATCTATATAAATTTCAACCAACGTACCGATGTACTCATGAAAAATGTAATTCATTGCTCTCTGATAAGTAGCACCGGCATTTTTTAAACCAAAAGTCATGACTATCCATTCAAATAATCCCACATGACCTGGACATCTGAAGGCAGTCTTGGAAATATCTTCTTCGGCCATAAAGATTTGATTATATCCGGCGTTCCTATCCATAAAGCTAATAATCCGATGTCCCACAGCAACATCAATTAATAAATCGGCAACGGACATCGGATAGCCATCCATTGGTGTAGCTTTATTAAGATTCCTGAAATCAATACAGACACGAAGTTTCCCATTCTTCTTGTAGACAGGAACCACATTAAAAATCCATTCATCATATCAGCATTGTCGGATGAACTTTGCTTCAATTAACCTCGTTATTTTGGCCTTAACATCAGGCAACACTTTAGGATTGCATCGGCGTGCGGGCTGCTGATGCGGCCGATATTGCTTGATAGGTAGCCGATGTTCAACGATAGATCGATCTAACCCAGGCATCTCTGTATAATCCCAAGCAAAACAATCCTTATATTCTTTTAATAAAGCAATCAACTGTTCTCTGCTTTGGAGATTTAATTTAGCACTAACAAAAGTTGGCCTTGGTTTATCACCATTACCGATATCTACTTCAACTAAATCATGTGCCGATGTAAACCCATGGCCCAGTTTTTCATCATTGGCAAACCTATCCATTTACGACTCATCTTCAGAACCGACTGCTCGGATCGGTGGCAGCTCATAATCGGCAATCCTGAGGAACTCCGAATCCCATGCTTTTCCCGATATGCACTTGGACCGCTCGTAAGTTTCTGATTCTGCCGACACAATTATATAAGATGAATCACTAGGAACCACTTCAACTTTATCTTCAACCCACTGTACAAGGCATTGGTGCATTGTAGAAGGGACGCAACAATTGGCATGAATCCAATCCCTTCCTAATAGTAAATTGTAAGCACCTTTACCACTGATGATAAAGAACGTGGTCGGCAATGTTTTGCTGCCGATAGTCAACTCAGTGCATAGCGCTCCTTTGAATGGTGATATGTTCCCTTCAAAGTCCTTGAGCTTCATGTCCGTCTTGGCTAGATCTTGATCTTCTTTTTTGAGCCTCCGAAACACGGCATATGGCATGATGTTAATCGCAGCCCCTCCATCTATGAGTATTTTTGATACTGGCTACCCATCAACTCTGCCCTTGACGAATAAAGCTTTGAGATGCTGTCTCTCATCATCGGTAGGCTTCTCAAAGACTGCCATCATCGGATCCAAGACCAGCTGAGCCACTTGTTCTGAAAGAACTCTCTCTTCCTCTTCATCGACAAACGCCCAAAATTCAATTGGCAACATGAAAACCATGTTGATATCTGCTGATGGACTTCCATCTTTACACTTCGGCTGCCACACTTGAGACTTTGCCCCATGGGGGTTTTCTTCTTTGCGCTCCCATTGTATCTTCCTCTTCTTCTTTGCGCTCCTGTTGCACCATTGAGGAAGCTTCATTTTCCAAACAGGCTGATACAGTTTCGTACCTAAACCTGAGTAGTTTATATTGGAGTCTCTGCAAAGAATCGCCTCATCAGGAACTCTTGCATTGGCCATCTCCTCAAGCTCCTCTCGGTTCATCGGCAAATAGTAGTCATATCTGCTCAGCCTTTCACGTACACTGGTTCTGCCCCCCAGTCGATCATGTACCGATGCCCTCTCTCTGATTGGCTTATCAATGTATTTGCTCCGATTACCATAGCGCGATCTTCTTTCTGTCCGATCGGCTCGATCATAACCATTGTACTCAGGGCAGCTATCAACTGTAGGCAATTTAATGCCTTCTTCCCAGCAGTAAATGAAGAATGGGCATCTCCAATGACCCTCGTGCCGACGCCATTCTTCCCTACGCAACTCTTCCTGTCGCTGCCGATAACGATCACCTGAAACTTCATAGGGAGTAGGTCTAGAAGGTCTTTTGGAACTGCTGCTTTCTTCAACCGTTCTTTTTCCTCTTAAATCATCGGTGGTTACTTGATTTCTGGGATCCACCGATGCGTTCCTCTTAGCATTTGCCGATGTTAATATTCTGGTCTTGCTCATGGCATCCACCATGTTTGCAGGAAAAGGATGCTGATCAATCTTCATCGGCCTCTGAGCCTTAGAGTTATCAAATTTGATTCTCCCAGATTCAATTGCCGATTGCAACTGCTGTCTGAACACCTTGCAGTTATTGGTACTGTGCGAAGTTGCATTATGAAATTTGCAGTACCTCATTTTATTTAGCTCCTCTGCCGATGGAATCACATGATTGGGTGACAGTTTAATTTGGCCCTCTTGAAGCAACAGATCGAATATCTTATCGGCATTTGTAATGTCAAATGTGAACTTCTCTAGTTCTTTCTGACCGAAAGGACAAGAAATCAGCTTCTTCCCCTTCACCCACTCAGCCAGGCCGATAGTTGGTTCATCATCTGAGTCTGATTCCTTTGCTTCTTCTACAAAGGATATCCTCTTGTTCCAGTTCTTCCTAGGCTCTGGAGCTCGAGCACTTTGATCAGAGATTCTCTGCACAATATGGCTAAGACTTTCAAACTCCTGAGAATCGTACTTGTCCCTGAGATGCGGCAACAGACCCTGGAAAGCCAAACCAGCTAACTGACGGTTATCAAGCATTAGGCTATAGCACCTGTTCTTCATATCTCGTATCCTTTGCACAAAGCTCTCTACCAATTCATCGCTTCGCTATCTCAATTTCATCAAATCGGTAAGCTTCTTTTCATGGACACCAGCAAAGAAGTACTTATGGAATTGTTTTCTAGATTGGCCCAAGTAAGAATAGAGTTTGGTGGGAATGAGATAAACCATGTGAATGCCGATCCAGACAAAGAGGACGAGAATAAACGGACCCTCAACTCATCCTTGTTAGCAGCTTCTCCGCACTGAATGATGAATCGATTGATGTGCTCCATTGTCAATGTATCATCCTGCCCAGAAACTTAGTGAAATCTAGCACCTTGTACCGATTCGGGAAAGGAATTGAGTCATAAGCTAAAGGGTACGGAGTTTGATAAGAATAAGTATTAATCTTGGGCTGAATCCGAAATTGCTCTTTCATCACTTCTACGATCTTATTGGTTAAGAGTACATCCTGATCTTGCCGATGCATTGGCTGAATTTCCACTGGAGGCGCTGACTGATATGCTTCTACATACCCCTATGGCCCTTAGCTTGGAGGAATTGGCATATTCACGGCACCAATCTGTGGAGTAAAGTTCATCGGCTGTTTTGCCAATGTTTGATCCTGGAAAGCTGCCTGTGGACTATACTGCTGCGTCCCCATCGCCTGGTAACTTGGCTGAATAGCAGATTAATGAACTGGCGCTTGCCCTGACCAATTGAGATTATAACTCATCGGCACCTGACTTGCCGATGGCTGATAGCTTGCGGACAATTGATGCTCTTGTATGGGTGGATGATGGCTAGCATAATTGCCCTGAATTGTAGATAACCCAGATTGAGATACGAATGACACTATGGGCTATTCTGCAGTAGAAACCCTCTGTTGAACTGGTGGAGGACTAGTCAATGGATTCGCATAAGATATCTGTTGCGAAGGCACGTAGAATCCCATTGACAATGGCTGTATAGCAGGAGTTGTAGTAGAATAATGTGACAGTTGAACCATCGGCCGAATTGGAGTAGCCGATGTCATTGGACCCTTTCCTGCTACATCATGCATTTGAGGCAGTCCAGAGTTGGCAGTAGATGGACCTGGAGGCATCCCGTATCCCCACCAATTAGCAGCAACTTGACTGTGTTGACCTGAAGGACCTGATATTGCTGATGCCGATAGATCTGTGCTCAACTGAGTATTCGGCCTCTCCTGAGATGTTAGATCTGATCTTATCGGCATGGCTTCAATGATAGATGTTCCCGATAAAGCTGGAGGAGCAAGAGCTTCCATACTCTCAACGGCTGGAATTGCCGATGGAGCACTAACAGATGATGATATGCCGGCCCGACATAACCTGATGCTTGTCCTTCTCATAATGTTTGCACAACAGCATTGTAAACAGTATTAGATAGCACAGTGGAGTGGTTGATCAAAGCTTGATTTAATGCAGAATTAACCATCTCCTGTAATTTGCCAGGGTTGGAATCAAAAGTTACCTGCCGAGGCAACGGCAGATCTTGCTTCTGGATGACTTCTCCGCCCCTATTCATGCTGAAAGACTTCAAACAAAGCTGCCTGTAGTCCTCCGTGGCTTTTTCCATGGCAAGCTTCTGATCCTCCTTGAGATCTGATTCTGATATCTCGATGATGTTCTCTGGATTGATATCAGCAGGATTCTTCATGATAAATCTATTGAACTTTGTCCCACCGAGCGTGCCAAAAGATGTGTTGATGCAAAGTTTTACCTGCAAACACACTGGGCTAATACCCAAATTCGATATCCGAAGCGTGCCAGTCGATTTGACTTGTTAATCGACAAGGATGATAACTTGAATAAAAACCGAACGAGACGACAGCGATACGCCCGGACGTCAAAGCTCAGAATGTATTCGATAATTGTTGAACAGATCAGACGAGACTACAGCGATACGCCCAGAAGTCAAAGCCTGAATTGTATTCAGTAAACGCAGAACCTGCAAGGTCGCCGAAGATCAAGTTGATGCAGCCCGTCGATTCTTGAAAGAACTCGTTGAAAAAGAAAATACTTGACGAAGTCGTCGAAAAGTAAAGTACTGGAAGAAGTAAATTGCGATAAAAGGTAGATTTGTTTATTGATTCTTGGATATTCATTACAATGCCCTCCAGCATATATTTATACTCCGCTAATCGAAGAATCCTAATTCAACACGCAAAGCTCAAATATAGAAGAAATAAACTTAATTCTTTATACGAACTCTATCTCTTTAAGAACAAGAAATAAAACTCGTATAGGAGTTGGACTTAAACTATAATACGAAAATCGTAAGCTCTGTGTTGCCAATCCTCTGTCCGCTTCCATCATGATGGAGTTATTTCTTCATCGGCATATCCCTGGTATCGGCAACAACCTTCTAGTCTTCCTGCCTATTTTATCGGCAACAGCTTTTTTCGCTTCATCGGCAATGTACGAGACCAACATGCCTTTCATCGGCAACCATCCATCGGCAACTTGGAAGCAACTGAAGAAAAACCACCTTCTTGCTGATTTAGTTCAGTCTCTCGATCCTTATTGACACATGCCGAAAAACGGTGTCAACATAAATATTTGTACTATAGTCATCTTTTCAAAGAGCTAATGACATACATAACACAAGACTTTAGTAGGCCCTACTACTAACTAAGGATTTCTTTATCAATTAAAGCACTGGGTGGGTGGCTTAACAAAAGTAACAGAACATATTCTCTTGTTTTATATTCCCACATATATTGAGCTACTTTCTCCCTTCATCCTCCCTTTAGAGATGGAAACTAGAGCAAATGGTGCCTTACTCCCTTTAGTTCTAATATCCCTAAACAAGAATCACTTGTCTAGCCTATGGAAATAACACTTGGTTGAGAAAGGTGTCTAGCTTGGGCAACCATTACTCTTATTTATATGGCTAAGCTATTACACATTTCAAGATTGCCCTAGATATTTTACTTAAACCAATGCTCCAACTTGGGTTCCCCTAGCTTCATCGAACGGGCGTGGGACATTCACGAAGTCACTTTGCCTCGACACAAGCTCCCCAATGATGCCATGAGCAACACCAAGACCCCCTGGGATTTTGAGGCCCAAACCTAGCAACTCACTAGGAGTCGTGTGGCTGCTATACCTTCTCCATGAGCTCGATGGTCGTCCTCGACTGCCTAATCATGGCCAAGTGCTTGTGCCCCTGCCTTGACTTGGTCCAATTGTCATCCTAACTTTGGTCAATGCCATCTATTTCCTCACATGTACAATAGCTTTTGAATGTTCCCCACTACATCCGAAAAAATAACCGCAATGGGCGTTTTGGCTTTCTCGTGGCGGGCCCGGGCGTTCGCTTGCGGTGCCACGCCACGGTAAATCCTAGCGTCCACTGCGGTAAAGCGATTTACCGTAGCGAGCAACATAAGACGCCAGCTACGATTAATCAGTATTAACCACAGCCGGCGGCTTATGTTGCCCGCTGTGGTAAATCGCTTTGCCGCAGTGGGTGCTTTAAGCAGCCCGCTGCGGTTAATAATTTTGGATTTAAAAAAATAAAAGAATCATTTACATAATTATTTCTAGATTTCAGATATTAAACATAATTCAAATATGAAACAGATTTCAAATACGAAATAGAACTTCATATATACAAAGCATCATCCATACACAAGACAAGATATCGTTCTCCATACATGAAACTGACGAGTTTGTTCGAGCTAGATATCAAGGTCCAAGTAATCAAAGTCTACGGGCCACTTGTAATCTAATGGACGCAGCTCAGTGTTCCAACGCCTGAGCCTCTCGTACTTGGGTTTGTACGCCAAGGGATCATCCTGGTCAAAGAATGGTTGTCCCTCGAGCACGCAATTGTCCAGGATGAACTTGCAGATGTCCGCCTTGACTTACTTGAAGTATCTCTTGGGGTCATTCGGTGTTTCAGCCCTCCAACCTTTGATTCCATCCTTGAGCCTCTTCCAGCTTTCGATGTACTCCTTGCAGTCTCTCAGGTACTGGCAGGCATACAAGCCACATGCAGTTGATTCATCAGGTTGTTTGGCACACTGGACTATCCATACACAAAGCTATAGAACATATATGTATGAGAAGCATGATTGAACCTTTGAACTACGTACTAGAAAATCATGCCAGATTTTGATGTGGTCCTTAATCTTCTCCTTGCATTTTTTTGATCTTCTATCCTAGCATTCAGGATCCTTCATGTACTTCCTATAAGCCCTGCATGAAATGTACTATTGTTAGCAATGACGATATGAATACATATGATAACTGTAAATGATGAAAAAGCTCATTGACTTACACTTTCAAACAATCTTCAAAGGCCTTGTACCCTTTTTTGTTGCCTACCCTCAACGAGTCTAATACGCAGGCCCTTCCATCCTGAGGATAGATGATATACGAAACCTAGTGTCCCGTGAGGCCCGTGCTGCACCATTGAAATAAAATATAGGTTAGGTCGATGAGAAAGCATGATCCTAGCCACTTATTAACTCTACGATCATTTTTTGACATACCCAAAGTGATAGGCAACCATGATACAGTGTGGCCCATCCTCTTTGAGCTTCTTCATTACAGAGTATATGTAGTCCAACACATCCTTCTTGTTCTTTCTCACATTCTCTTGATATCTCTTTTCTCTCTCCCGCGCCGTCAACTCTTTATTCTGTAGCTTTAGCCCATGATGGTTCTCTCATTAATATGCATTGGAGAGAGGTAGAGAATAGGATGGCATCTTTTTGCGATTACGTTGGCCGACATCCTACAAGGACAAGTCATCATGGCATAATAAGTATGGAGTTGACGCATACCAATGCAGAGATCTATGAAATTAAGTCGCAAGCCGTCACTTATAGAGAGAAAAGAGTGAGTTAGACGATGTCAAGGTAGTCTTCGTTCAGCAGCCTGTAAATGTCTTTGAAGTCTCTAGGATACTAAAATCTTCATCGTTCAAGTGGAAGGCCTCCGCGGGAATCCTGACGTTGAAACCGTTCATTCCTCTTTTCGACGCCTCCATGTACCACAGTGGAACTTCCTTGTATCCCACTCATTTTCTTTGAACAGCCGCTGCCTAGTTAACATGAACTTGCCACACTCGAAGTGGCCGGGGTAGTCATCCGACAAGGGAAACATATGATGAGGACCATCAGGTGGCCTGGAAGAATAGGGATGCAAGTGTTAGTATCATTTCTGGGGTAGAAATGAGAATTGAATGATATGCTCGATTTTAACATACCTTTTGAACGTAATCGAGTACGGGAGCTATTTGGTGATCGAGCCCGTGCTTGCCTCTGATCCTCCTTGTTGGCTCTCTACAACAGACGGTGTCGTGCTCGGCTGGCTTGCCAGCGTTGTCTTGCCCCCTGCCTTGTTGGTGGGGCTTGGAGGCGTACTTCATGGAGGAGGGGAGGTGGAGGTGGGCCACTCGTGCTCGGCAGGCTTGCCGACGTTGTCTTGTCCCCCAGTGCTGACCCTGAACCCCTCGCCTCGTTGGTAAGGCCTGGAGGCGAACTTCTCAGTGGAAGGGGAGGTAGAGGTGGCTGGCTCATGCTCGGCTGGCTTGCCGACGTCATCTTGCCCCCAGATGGTGCCCCAGAACCCCTCGCCTCATTGTTGGTTGGGCCTGGAAGTGGACTTCTCGGATGAAGAGTAGGGCTCATGCCTCGAGGTGCACCACCACTAGGGCCATTGTCATCCCCGCCTTTGTCATCATTGCCATCATCGCCCAGATCACCCTCCGGGGGACAAGATCCTATAGCCGAGGTCGGGGTCAGAGTCGGCGTGGCCGCCTTGATCTTGATGTCGTCCTTACACCATCGGATTTCTTCACATTTCGCGGCCCCAAGGATTCAGACTTGTTGTATATGGGGAAGATCTATTTCATACTCCACATGATCTGGGTGAATCCATGTTGGGGCCACGACGGTGTAGTTGTCAGGGATCCGGCCTTGGTACACTTTTGGGGCGTAGTGGTGCGGATGTACCAGTCCCTCAGCCACGACAATCTTCTTGCTCCTGCCAAACGGAATCGTGAGCTGCACGCGCTTCAATGTCTCGATCTCATCGATTGGCCGCCTTGGGCGGTCCTTGAGCAGAGGCACCATCCGCCCTTGTGGAGCTTGAGGCACTAGAACACCAGCCTAGCATAACATTTGTGACCTCATCGCCACCATCTCTAGATCACTTCTCATGAATGCATCCTTTATCGAGCTTTTGATCATATCGGACATTCCTTCATCGTAGCCTTTTTTATAAATGTTATCCTTGTACCTCTGCCTCTACTTGAACATGGATGCGTCAGATTGCCATGAGTCCACCGCGCTCCAGCTCATCTTAGACTGCACTCCACTTACGCGGCCATGGTGCTCGGGGGTTCCTAGGACCATGGTAAGCAGGTCGTGGCCCCTGCGAACCTCGAAGCTCCCCTTGTCCTTGGATGCCTCGATGAGAGCCTTCTCCACCTCCTCAAACCCAGGCTCGTTGAACTTGGTTGCTCCCTCCTTGAGCTTCTTTGGAATTCAAGCTCTGATGAAGTCCTTGCCCCTAGGATCGACGCCCTCATACAGATTTGGTTCCCCGGCCGCTCTTCTAGCTTCTTCCTGCCTTTTCCACTCTTCCCTCTTACCGACAAACCCAGTCATGCCCAAGTGGTGGGGATACTTGTTCTTCTTCATGAGCTCACTGAACTTGGCGCTCTTTTCCTTCACTTCTTCTGTCAATCTCATTTTTTTGAAAGTCTCCCACTGATGCTCCTTGATGAAAGTGTACCTGCTACATGGATTCCCCCTGTTCAACCAATCTCTGGTCAGCGCTGACTTGAAGTTCTGGAGCGATGTCCCCGCCACATGCAATACCCAGTCTCTGCACTTGACCAAATTGGTGTTCTCGGGATAGTTGAACCTTTTTTAACCATAGTCCAGATAAGCTCCTTGTATGCCTCGGGGACAGCGTGCCAGTTTGGCCAAGTGATCTCCACCTTCTCCCTTGTAAAGACTGCGACCTGGTTGCTGAACACTGCAAGGACCTCCTCCAGCTTCGTTGGCTCTCCCATACGCCCCACCTCAGTTATCTCATGGACTGTCGTACTTTCGTCCACCTAGTGCCTCCCGTGTTCCCTCCTCCTCCGCTTAGGACCTTGTTGCTTCTTGCCCCTAGACCTGGATGTCGAGGTTCCCATGGAGGGGGCGGGGGCTTCTGCTTCCCTGACTTGCAAAGCTAGTTGTTCTTCCCTAACTTGGCCGAACTCCAACACCCGAGTGCATGCCGGGATGCTATCTCGGTTCGGAGACCATGATGTACTTTGAGCTTTGTCTAGCCTCGGGTCCCAGGTCAGGTCAACGTCCTCCTCTGTGCGACGCTTCTTTGGCTCCGGGGTAAAGGAAGCGCCGCTCATGAATAAGGTCGAAGAGGAACTAGGGGTAGGTGAGCGCCATCCCTTGTCCTCCATTTCAAAGGTACAAAGAACAACTATTTTAGTTGTGTATAGACATAACTATATAAGATAAGAATCAAACTGCACAAGAAAACAAAAAGTGAACAAGTAAAAAGTTGGCTCATATTTGCCCTATTATCATCACGTACACTGGTTGCTTGTATATGATATACAGGCCATCCTAGTCTAGTAGCATACAAGTAGGGGGCAATTCAATCATCATCACTGCTGCCTCAGCATAAAAGGGTTTACATCATTGCATATGCCACTGCCTCAGCTTAGTAGTTCGAAAAAGGTTCATCATTGCAAGTGCCATAGAAAGAAGCTCAAACAAGACAGTAGTATATAGTTTAGACAGTAGCAGTAGAGAAATAGTAGTAAGACAACATATTAGTACTAGATAGTATTCAGTTTAGACAGTTCAGTTCCTATGTCGCATTCCAAACAGTGTGGACAGTTTAGTTTAGATTGGAAACAGTGGACAAAACATCATCACCCAACTGGAAACAGTCAAAATGACAGTGGACAGTAGAATTGGACACAAGTAGAATTGGACACAAGTAATAGACAATAATATTTTCCCAAGTAATAGACAATATTCAGTTTAGACAGTAGACAGTAGACAGTATTCAGTTTAGACAGTTCAGTTCCTATGTCGCATTCCAAACAGTGTGGACAGTTCAGTTCAGATTGGAAAAAGGGGACAAAACATCATCGCCCAACTAGATACAGTGGACGAAACATCGTCGCCCAACCGGATACAGTGGATGAAACATCGTCGCCCAACCGGATACAGTGGACGAAACATCATCGCCCAACAGGAAATAGTCAAAATGACAATGCAGTGGTCAAAATGACAGTAGTAGGACAGTTAGCATCATTTCAATTCATTACTGTCAAAATGACTTTCCTCAAATTGCTCAAATTCCGAAATTGCATTGCTCAAGATAATGTAGTGCTCAAAATGACAAAGTTATAGTTAAAAAAATGGCATATGCTCAGAACACGTCTCAAATCGGCAGCATGGGTAGCACTTTACTAATTCATCTCAAAATGGTATCTCAAATTATAGGCATCATAGGCAGCACAATGGCATATGCATCAGTGGAAAAAATAGGCATCATAGGCAGCATTTCTACTAAACAGCAATAGGAGTAGGACGTTAGGACAATTCAAAATGACATAGTTAAACAAAATTGTCATAGCATGACACAGTTAAGCTCAGGAAACCTCACAGTTAAACAAAATGGCATATGCTCAAAACTCGTCTCAAATCGACATCATAGGTAGCACTTTCCCAATTCATCTCAAAATGATATCTTAAATAATAGGCATCATAGGCAGCATAATGGCATATGCATCAGTGGAAAAAATAGGCATCATAGGCAGCATTTTCCCAATTCATCTCAAATTCGTCTCTGGCATTAGTAGCATTAGCATCATATCAAAAGAAACAATACCATCATATCCAGCAAATCATTGTTAAGAACAAGAAGAGGTGGGCAAAACCTGGTGACCAGAGAGGAGGTGGACGAGTGGGCGGTGGTGCTGCTCCTCGGCAAGGAGGACGAAGAGGGGATTCAGGGCAAGGTGGAAGGAGCGGGCGTGGTGGTGCTCCCGATGGCGGTGGCCCTCCCGGCGCCATCTAGGGTTCTAAGGGGCGGCGATGCAGGACGGGGGTGGGGACGACGCAGGAGCACGGGAATGACGGGGGTGCTCCCGGTGGCGGCGGCCCTCTCGGCGGCGTCTAGGGATCCGAGGGACGGCAGTGCAGGACGGGGGTCGGGACGACGCAGGAGCACGTGGACGACGGGGGTGCTCCTGGTGGCGGCGGCCCTCCCAGCATCATCTAGGGTTCCGAGGGACGGCGTAGGAGCACGAGAATGGTGTAAGAGCACGGGGATGGCACAGGAGCACGGCATGGCGGCGAAGCTCGATGGCGGCGATGCTCGGTGGCGGTGCTCAGTGGCGGCGCGGGGGCGGGTCAAAAATTTGGCAGCCCTTCGGGGTCAAATTGAACCGCGTGAAGAACTTAAAAGGGGGGTGGCCCTCTTTATGTAGGTGCTTCTTTATCGCAACGGGCAACCTAAGGCGCCCGCTGCGGTAAACATTTACCGCAGCGGGAACCTTAGGTTGCCCGCTGCGGAGAGACTAGATGACCATAGATAAAAAACTTTTGAATACCATTTTTGTTAAACTCATCAAGATCTACAATCCTTATATAGGGCAGTTTTCCATTTGAGAAAATGTCAGTAGAGCGGACATAGAGTAGAGAGTAGTAGATCGCAACACTTTATACAAAATCATGTCACGGGATACATATGATCGAGTTCAACTTTATTAATTATCACAACACTTAATACAAAATGATGTCACGGCATACATATGGGTGCCACATTATTACATTATCACAACACTTAGTACATAACTTTGGATACATTATTACATTATCTCATTTTGGTATAGGAGCTTTCACAGTCCATGTCTCACCGTCTTTACGGCTTCATGGATTCACACCGCTCTTGTTGAAACAGACCTCGATGATCTTGATCTTCTTTGGATGATCAATGAGAAGCTGCATCTCGGAGTAGTTTTTGTACTGTTCGGGGCTTTGGACCCCATCAGCTCCCATGACCCGCTGCTTTCCTGACACGACCACATGCCTCTTTGTGTCAGGTGGATAGATATAGTAAGCCACTTGCGCAACAATAGTTGCTAGTACCCACTGATCATCTTTGTAGCCACTACTTTTTAGGTTTACCATGGTTCGCCTATAATCATCCACCATAACTGAATTTGGGTTGACCCAGTGGCACCCAAAGGCGGTTATGCATAAGTTTTGGCCATAGTCAAGCTCTCATATTTCTTCGATCTGCCCATAGAACTGTACCCCTTGACTTTTGTATCAAACATCATTTTTCTGTGCCACACTCTTGTTGTCCTTGTCTTTTGTGTGGAAGTGGTATCCCTTGACGTCATACCCTTGCCATGTGGTAATTTGGCTGGACAGGCCTCGCGCAAGCTTCTTAATGGTCTCTGTATCTTCAGGAGGGCATCCTTCAAGCGGTATTTGTTGCTCTTTCAACCACTCTATGAAACTTCGCTTGTGCTCTTTCTGTACCCATTCCTCCGTGCGCTGTCCATCATGAGCGGCGTGGGCTCTTCCATATGCTTGTCAACATATTTGTCTATGCTCACCAAGCTATGGAGGATGCTATAATGAGCTTGTTCCACCTCTTTGTTTGGTATATCGGTGCATAGTTTCCGGCCCGTGCACCCAACCCCTGTGGTTTTGCCCTCGTGCTGGTGGACAGGCAGCCCAATCGCCCTCTTGTCTTTTAGGAACCTCACGCACCAGTTGATAGACTCCCGAGTAGTGTATGCCTCGATCATTGATCCCTCTGGGTAAGCACGGTTATGGATGTATCTATTGAGGGTGGACATGAACCGCTTGTACGTCCACATCTGATGCAAGTACACAGGGCCTAGCTGCATGATTTGGTCGACCATGTGCACCATCAGGTGTGGCATCATGTCGAAGTAAACCGGTGGAAATAACATCTCCATCTGGCATAGGGTCTCAACGACGAACTCCCTCAGGGCAAGCAGCTCGGCCTTGTCGATGACCTTCTGGGTGATGCAGTTAAAGATGTACGACATCCGTGTAATTACCATCTTCACATACTCTAGACCAATAGCCTTGATCAGTATTGGAAGGAACACCGTCAGCATGACGTGTCAGTCGTGTGAGTTGTAGCTGCTCATCATGAGGTCTTTCATGGAGACCAGGCTCTTGATGTTGGAAGAGAATCCGGTCGGCACCTTGATACCCCTCGCCAATGTGCAAAAGGTCATCCTCTCACAAGTTGTTAGGTTGTAGGCCGCCGCTGGGATATTGACTTTACCATTCTCAGGCTTGCTCGAGTGAAAGTCATGCCTGATGTCGATGTTGACAAGATCCATCCGTGCCCCGAGACCATCCTTTGTCTTTCCTAGGATGTTGAGCAGGGTACCGATCGTGCTATCAAACACATTCTTCTCGAGGTGCATGCAGTCGATGGCATGGGGTGAATGTAGTGTCCTCCAGTACGGTAGGTACTTGAAGAAAATCGATGACTTCTTGAAAGGAACGATGGGGACCACAAGCGGTGCTTCCTCCATCGTGTCCATCCGCTTTCGCTTCCTGGTCTGCCTTTTCCCCTTCTTTATCCCCTCCTCTAGTGACGGAGGCTTCTTCTTTTTGCCGAACTTGATCTGGTCCATATCCTTCATCATCTCATACACCTTTGGCCCCCACTTAGTCTGCGCTGGTGGTTGACACTGTGGCTCATCCTGGTTGTCGAAGTATTGGTTCCAAGCACTTTTTCTATACATGTGCTTCACCACAAGGAACCACCTGTGCCTCCTGTACACCGTCTTGATGGACCCCTTGAGGTAAGTGTAGCAGGTCCCGTTGATGCACACCACACAGCCGGTCTTTCCTTTGATCTGCCCCGACAATGAGAAGAGACCGACGTAATTGGTGATGGTGACAAAGATGATGGCTTTTAGGGTGAACTTCTCCTTCAAGGAAGCATCCATAATCTGGACCCCATCATTGAATAGCATCAGCATCTCCTCCATGATCGGCTCTAGGAGCACATCTATATCGTTGCCAGGCTGCCTCGGCCCTGAGATCAGCATGGTGAGCAGGAGGTACCTGCGCTTCTAACACATGGGGAGGTAGGTTGTATATGGTTTGGATGACTGGCCAAGTACTGTGAGAGCTGCTAAGCTCACCGAACGTGTTCATCTCGTCGGTACTTAGTGCGAACCAGATGTGCCTGGGCTCATCATGAAACTCGGGGTACGCATTATCAAAATCCTTCCACTGCTGGCCATTAGAGGGGGGCCATAGCTTGCCATCGTCCTTGAGTCGGTGAGGTGATGCATGCCAAGACATGAGCTTTGCATCCTCTGGGTTCTCAAATAGTGCATGCATGCGGTCGACCAAGGACAAGTACCACACCGACAGCGTAGGGCTTTTCCTCCATGTATAACCATCTTCTTCCTCGTCCTGCTAAGCTGAGATCTGCTTGGTCCCCTTCTTAGCCACCTTCTTCTTCTTCTTCGGACCAGCGGTACCCTGCACGGCTTCGTCGTTGTCATCCACGCGACACCCAACATTTCTCTTGTACCGACTGGCGCCACAGTGTGCATAGCTGGTCAACTTCTCATACTCCTTGCCCCAATACATGATGCAATGGTTAGGGCAGGCATCAAACTTTCTAACTTTCATCGCCACCGGCCGAATCAGCTTCTTCACCCGATAGGTATTTTCTTGCACCTTGTTCCCGCCAGTTGGGTACGTGGTAGCTAGGTAACTTAATAGCTCATTGAAGCTATTGTTCGACCAACCATGCCGGGCCTTCATCATCAGCATGTGGAGGTTGAAACAGAGCGTCGTGCCCATCTGGACCTTTCCCGCCGTCCTGATACAGAGGATCAACGGACGCCTGCTTCATCTCTCTAAAATTCTCTAACCACTTCGGGCTACCAAACACGACGTCGTCCTCATCGATGTGGTTCACCAGGTCCTCAAATAGCTGCACATCCTCTGGTTCCCTCAAAGGAGCCTCATGACCATCGTCACCTCCATCGATGCTATCTTGCATGCCCTCCAGTAGTTCGTCCACCATGATGTAATCACGAGCACCATCGGTGGCGGCTAGCGCAGCTGCCGTCGAAGGTGGCACGTGTGGTCGAACAATATCTTGGTTCACCGTCGTCGTCGAAGAGCTCACTCCAGATGCACCGCCACTCGCACCGAGCCTTTCGCCGTGGGAAGTCCAAACCGTGTAACCCTCCATGAAACCGTGCACAATCAAATGAGATTGCACGGTACCATCTGGGTAGCCTACCCGGTTCTCGCACTTCTCACATGGACATATGGTTGTCGACCGCTTCCGACTCTCACGATGAGCTTTCACAACGGCCATGAACTTCCTCAATTTAGCGAGGTACCGAAGATCAAGCACTCTGTCGATCTTGTACATCCATTCTGACCTGTCCATCGTAGCTGTACATGACACAACCAGCAAAATGGAGAAGAGAATTAGAAAAAATTAATGATTGTAACATCACAAATGTTAGTAAGTAATTAAAATTATAATCAAGTATATTATCAAGCATAATCATTGAGCATCATGGCATAAATGCATTCATGTTTTAATAATGTCTTTTATGTGGTGCTTTGTTTTATACATGAAATGATGAGTTGATTGCTAATTCAAATCCTATTTTCAAAACCTTGTTTTATCCCTTTTTCTATATTTTAAAATCTATAAGTAATTTTGAGATGCTCTCAAAATAAGGTTTGTATATCTTAACAAGAGCTACAATTTTGGTATTCAAAGTTTTTCAAGTTTTTAAAAATAATTTCAAATGAATTTGAAAATACAGTTTTCCTGTATTTACCCCTTTTCAATTTTAAATCCATATTTTAAAAATTATGCATATTTTGGGAAAACTTTGTATATGAAAAATTTTTGGTTTGAAAAGTTGAGCATTCCATAGATTTGAATATTTTCAAGTTTTTTAGCAAAATCAAAATATTTTTAAAATGTTTGTTCTAGGGGTTTATTTCCTTTTTACTCTCTTTTAAAAATTTGATTTAAAAATATAATTTCTGGGCATAATTTGAAGTTCTTCATTTTGACAAAAGTGTAGATCATGAAATTCTGAACATTCCATAGATTGGAAGTTTTTCAAGTTCTATTCAAAATATTAGAGTAATTTATAATTTTTGACGAATGGCAATTCTATAATTTCTTGAAATCACGAAAACCAAATCGTGCTTCTCCACCGTTGGTCTCCGGGCAGCTTCCAGGCGCGTCGCGGTGCCACCTCTTGCTTCGCCTGGAAGCCTCTCAAGCTGTTGCTGTCACCCTCCCTCCCATTCGTCGTCGCGGTTTATAAAACCCAGGGCCGACTGCCGTCTCCTTCTTCCCTCTCTCTGTTTCTCTGCTTATCATGGTCATGGCCATGGCCAAGCTCCCACCGCCGCCCCGCCTCCGAACTCACTTGCGCCCCCAACGCGTGTACTATCGTCTCAGCCTCGCCCTCCTCTCCATTCAGCGCACCTCAGCCGAGCCAGAAGCTGCCGGCTATGCCATGGCCGCCGTGCAGCTGCCCGCCATGATCGCAGCTCGTGTGGCCACGCCTCCACGGGCCACCTCCGCTCGAGATGTGACAACCAGCGGATACGCATGAACCTCTGGATGCTTCCTCACCTCTCCGTTGCCGCCGACGAGCACCCCACCGCCAAAACCACGAGCTCCGGCGAGCTCCTCTGTCCAAATCGCGTCAAGGACCCTGCACAAGAAATTAACAAAGGTGAAGGGCCTAACTACGAAGTCTATGACTTAGGTGAATAGTGCCCCGAGGACCTATTTGTAGCAGTTTTTCTAAAACTTCGGAAATTCATATCTGGAGTTTGGTAACTCTATTTTTGGTGAACCAAATTTTGTTGTGTTTCTTGTGATCCTTAGTTTTTATTAAAAATATGAAACATACCATGTTTTGTAGAAAAATAATTAGTCATGTTTTATGCCTTTATTTTATGATAGAAAGGAAGGAAATTCATATCTCATGCTATGTAATTTATTTTGACTTGAAATTTTTATACATATTTCTTATGCCATGTGTGTGTTGTAGTAAAAATATTGTGGACATTGAATGCCGTATGCTTTATCTTTTGATTTATCTTATTTGTTACTAATTAAATGGTTTATAATTGTGATAAAAATATATAAATGGAAAATGTGGTTCCTTTACCTTTGTATGATGCTGCTATGTCATATTAACACCTAATATGGCTATGTGAATTTAGAATATGTGGAGTTTTATATTTATCTTGTTTAATGCTTATTAATGGTTTATGATTAGTTGATAAAATAAGTAATTAGCTTTCATGACTTAGGGTTTGAGTGACTTTTGGGTTGATTGATAACCTTGGTTCATTAACCTTAATGACCTTTGGCACTTTAATTAATTGTTTGAGTTTTTCTTAATCATGTCATTAGGATTTAACCAATGTTATTTCGTGTGTTTAATGAACTTCACTAATGAAGTAGTTAACCTTAATGAACTTAGTAAATAAGTTTTGTTGGCTTGCAACTTTATAGTGAAGTAGAGATGTTTTTAAGGTAATTAAGTTGTTATGATTTCGTCCATGTATCATCATGCATCATGTCATACATTCCATCATGCTAAAGCATGCATCTTTTATATACGTGTAGTGTATACGAGAGTGAGAAGGTTCGTGTTGAACAAGTTTTGGAAATGGTCATCCATCCATGGTGCCGATATCGTCAATCTATGGTGTCAATGCCAAGTCTGACTTTTGGAAACTATCTTCTCTGCAACACAGGCAAGCCCCGGATGCATTTAAACCCTATCCTTGTTTTTATAAAAGTTTTATCACTTCAGTTATGAAATGTTGCATTAAATAATAGGAGTTGAGTGAAAACCCACCAATTGCATTACCTGTCTACTACCTTATTCCTTGTTACCTATTTTTGAAAAATGCATAGTAAGGCTTAGCCCTACTTAATTAGTTAAATTTTTAAAAAGTAAAAGAATGAAAAAGATGAGTATGGCTTTATCTGTGAAATCATGATGATAGTTAATAATTCGAGTCCGGACGGGTAACTTGCATTGGGAATGGAGTCCCTCTGTAGTGTTTTCGTCTGTTGATGTCCTAGGACCCGTCCGATGGTGATATGCGTGTATCGAGAAACTAGAAAATCCATATGCATGAAGTGATATACTGAGGGTTGGAGCCCACGTATGTCATGGAGTGATGTACAGTGGGCCAGAGTCCCCACATATGTCATAGTGTGGTATACTGTGGGTTTAAGTTCCCATGTATATTGGTACACTGGGTCGAAGTGCTCACGTGTATCATGTGGTGATATATGACTGCGGTTGTTATCCCGGTATATCTGTGATCTAGTATGCATCGGAGTTAGAGTCTCCGGTATCCCAGTGATCTAGGTCCCAGCTGGGTACAAAAATGGATTCGAATCGTCGTTGCTTCTCGGAGAAGAAGACTCGATCTCTGTTCATCATCGTAGTAACAACTTTAATGATGGTTAAGGTTTATGAATGGAGTTGGTTGGTAATCTTGAGCTAGAGCAAAACAACTTTACTTTCTATTTTTATCAAAGATAAGTAAAAATTTGATCCAAAAGAGCTTTTCTGCAAAAATTCCTACGAGACTTACCTTGTCCCTCTAGCCTGTATTTCCTGAGTCTTCATCCCTCTTTTTCGTCGGGTCAGTCTTGTTGAGTACTTTTGTACTCAGGGTTTGTTGAACCCCTGTTGCAGGTGCTAATTGGTGTTCAAATCAAGTTCATATCGGTGGCTCGACGTGATCTAGTTGTCCTCTCCTGACTTAGGTGCTCTACCTAAGTTGTCTTCTGTAGTTCTTCTCTACTTCCACAATTGAAGTTAAGTTTGTAAAAGTTAACTTAATAAATTTTATAAATTCTATGTTATCATTCTTTTGCATTCTGAGATATATATTTTATAACAAATATTGTAATGCTGCAGCTACTCCTTTGTTGATCCTGGTATGAGTTGTCAAATATGGTTTAATCGGGGTCCTTTGAGGGCACCCGACAGAGCTTTCTAAGTTATCCGAAACACATGCATGGCTATCAGAGGTCTTCGGGACAATGACAGGTGCGTGTGGGCCATATAATTTAGGAGGTTCTGCCACAATGATCTACCTCCAAAATCAAGAAAAAGAGAGAGCATTGGCCAAAAAACACTAAAAAGTGACGAAATAGAGAAAAAGAGGGGTGAAAGAGAGCTTTCATGCATCCATGGTGAATCTAAATGGAAAAAATACAAACTCTATCTCTCTACATAATGGATCTAGATCTAGATCTAGACAAAAGCCACTAAAAAGTAAGAAAATAGAGAAAAAAGTGTGGGAGAGAGCTTTTATGTATCCATGGTGAATCTAGATGGAAAAAAACTAGCTTCATCTCTCTAATCCATGGGATCTAGATCTAGAACTAAACAAAAGTCACTAAAAGGTGAAGAAAAAGAGAAAAAAGGGTGGGAGAGAGCTTTCATGCATCCATGGTGAATCTAATAGAAAAAAATAAGCTTCATTTCTCTAATTCATGGGGATCTAGATCTAGAACTAGAAAAAAAACACTAAAAGGTGAGGGAATAGAGAAAAAAAGGGTAGGAGAGAGCTTTCATGCATCCATGGTTAATCTAGATGGAAAAAACAAGCTTCATCTCTCTCCTCCATGGAGCAAGATCTAGATATAAAGATGCACTAAAAAAGTGAGGGAGAGAGAGAAAGAGGGTTGGGAGAGCAATTATTTACCTCTAGTAGTGTCCTTCTCCCCCAAATCAAAGATCCAAAGCTCAATTTGATGGTGTGGCTAAAAATTAGGACAAAATCTCCCCCCTCACGAGTTGGAAGAGGAGAAGCCGTGGGGAAGAAGGGGGCTGGCAGCGGCTTTTATAGAGCTGGAATTACTGCAGCGGGCAACTTAACGTGCCCGCTGTGGTAAATCTCCATTTACCGCAGCGGGCAACGTAAAGCGCCCGCTACCGCAGCGGCACTTTACGTTGCCCGCTGCGGTAAATGGCGGTTTACCGCAGCGGGCGCCGAGGTGCCCGGGCGGCCACCGAACTACCGCAGGGGGCAACCAGGGCGCCCGCTGCCGGCCGCTTTTGGCGCCGTTGCGGTAATTCAAAATTGACGTAGTGCCCCAAGTGCTCACTAAAAGGATGTGACCCTTTTAGCACCTCTTGTTTTCACAATGCCATATATCTGGTTGCAAAATTTGGTTCTATATGGCAACCAACATCATAATTGGTAGCAATATATGGGCCTTATGACCACCTAAATTATGTGTTGCATTAGTCATCAACTCCGTTGTAAGAGGTAGGCGCTAATGGCATGGTTGTGTTGTGATAATATTGATTTTGTGTTATGATAGCTAGGTATTGTTGCCACCATTATAAAGTTTACTGCAAGTAGTTGTGCATTTGGCCATGATGTAATTACGTTGTCTGAATCTTGACATGCATTGCGATAGCTCTTCCTATATTGCATAAAAAAGTGATTAGTTGCAACTAGTTGTCAACATAGCGGTGATGAAACTATGTTGCCTTAGTCTTGCCCTTTCTTGCAAAAGATCTTATTATATTGCATTAAAAAATTCATTCATTGCATTTATTGAGGTTCTATTTACACCAACATCATTTGTGGCTATATTTAAGTATATTTGCTTGCTAGAATATTTATATAGCCACTACATATCATATACTCCCTATGTCTAAAGAATATATAATTCTCGCTTCCCGAGAAGTCATCCGGATTCAATTTTGGCCCACCTTATACAAAATAGTACTAATACTTACAATACAAAATAAGTATCATTAGGCTAAGGACGGAAAATATTTTCATAATAAATCTTAGCTGAGTCATATATGTTACAGACTTTAGTAATCTTGACTATCATGATTCCCATAGCTGGCCTTATCAATGGGACGGAGGGAGTGCATTTCCTCCTGCATCAATCACACGTGTTTGATATAAACAAAATGCGTTTTTGCGCGGCTGCCTTACAATGTCACGTCACGTGCGACTGCAATGTACATACCTTTTGAACTCATTTATAGCCGTGCATGTACCCAAGGGATGCGAGGTAGAATTCTGTACATCTGGGTTCTGCGCTTCTGCCGACGTTGGGTTCCTGTCATCATCAGCAGACTATAAATAGTGGAAGCGCTACATGCAATGCAATGCAAATGCAAATGCAATTATGAACTCAGATAGTCAGATTGTCGTTGACAAGACGCATTCGAGCCTGGACACTATCGACTAGAAAACCCAATCACCAGCAAACCAATATGCTAGATGCGCAACACAGAGGAGGCCAAATGGGAAAAGAGTGGCCACGTTAATAGTAGTGCGACCTAAATAAATTAAATAAATAAAATACAATGTTAATAATAATCCCTTGAAATTAAACCCACAAAAGACGAAACCCCGCGACGGCGATGGCCACCGGCGACTTTGTGGCCCGGTTATTTTTGTTTCGCCTGACTTTGTGGAGGGCCCGGCCTGCCGCCTGCCTACCAGGTGCTGGTACAGCCAACTGTATTATTGTGCGATCGATGCCTTCACGTTTACATTGCTAAGTTTTCTCACTCTCACTTCGTCATAGACTCAAGTATGGAGCATTAAATATAGATAAAAAAATAACTAATTATATAGTTTAGTTTGAAATCACGACATGAATCTTTTAAGCCTAGTTAGTCTACGATTAGATAATATTTGTCAAATAAGACAAAAAAATTACTATTTATCATGTTGAAATTTTTTCGCAATCTAAACAAGACCCAAGTACGAAAATTTTATCCCTCTCCATCACCTCTTCATTGCTGCAACTGTTCAAGCCAAGGCATTTTTGTCCAATGTCTATTGTCAGCACGGCTGCAGTCAGTGCTCATCTCTGACAGAGAACGGGCATTCACCTCTGAGCTATGGCAAGAGTTGTTTTGCTTGCCTGGTTCAGTTACAGATGAGCTCTAGTTATCACCCCCAAATCAGTCTGACGGCCAAACCGAGCGGTCCAACCAAACTCTGGCAACCTTCTTGTGTTGCTTTGTTCAGGCTTGCCCCTCCAAGTGATCCCAGTGGCAGCGTACTGGTATAACAATTGTCATCATTCTACCATCGATTGCAGTCCTTACTACTCCGAACTCCGAAGCTATCTCAATAGGCTCAGCAACGCCGTGATATGGAATGACTGATCAAGCAGCATTTGTAAGATCCAAACTTTGCATGAAGAAACAAGCATGATCAGAAAGGGTCTTTCAGGTGAGCGACTCTGTTTTCCTCAAACTCCCTATGTGCAGGCATCTCTAGCGACTTTTTTGCTCATCTTTTCATTTTATTAAATGGATGTATGTGCACACTAGAGTACATAGGACTCCACTCCTGAGAGTTTTCTTACAAAATGTGTTTACCAATGCCTCACTAAACCTCACTAAAATTATTAGTAAGATGAAGTACCTTTTGAATTCTATCATATACAGTTTAAGTCCTCATAAATATGTCATTGATAATGGGTGATTTTGTCAGCATCTTATTTATCCTTATTTGTTGTGTTTTCATCAATGCCAGGGGTAATGTGATTTTTTTCCCCAAACAATCAGCCTTCCTACATATGTACCTTGTTAAAAACTGATCCTGTCTTTTTGTCCAGGTCTAATTAGTTAACGTCCTTGTGTCTTGGGGCCTCGACTAGCAGCAAGCACATCAACAAATGCCAAGCAATAAGGTGCAGTGCGTATCATTTGCAGCATCATATTTAAATGGCCGTAGTATGTTCGTACAATACAACCCATAATCGGATTCTTCAAGTTTGTTATGCTTATATACTTTTTATATTTGTTCAGACACCACATCTGATTTTTTTTAAAACATCATATTTCTCCTAACTGAACTAAAATTATTTCACATTTCTAAATCGTACAATTCACCTGTTTTCTATAAAACTAACTAAACATTCTTAAGCTTAACTTAATCCAAACCAATGACGTCATTCTTTTGAAATGAAGTACGTGCTTCTAAAAAAAGCAAAAGATAACACATGTAAACATTTAATGACAGTTCAAAATATTTGACATCAAATTGGAGGGTTTGTAAATAATGTAACATTGCACAATGCCACGCTGCACTTTACATAGAAGTACATGTGCACATGAATACATAATAGCTGCACATGTAAGCCAACTCATCAATCCAGCTGGATCTACTAATTTGGATGCCCCGGTGGATGGTGAGAATTTGCTTTTATTATCATTAATTATTACAGTAGTGTTATATCAAAAAAAAATGTTCACACCTAGCAAAGCAGCATACTCCCTCCATCCCAAATTATAAGTCATTTTAACTTTCTTATTGATTAAGTATCTTAAATTTGACCAAATTTATAAAATAACGTAACAACATCTATGATACCAAATAAGTTTCAATAATTTTTTTATTAATTATACTTTCATCAGTATAACTATTTGATATCATAAACCTTTGTAATTTTTTTTATAACTTTGGTCAAACTTAAGATGGTTTAAGTCTCCAAGAAAGTTGGAATAATTTATAATTTGGGACAAAGAGAGTAGCATGGAGACAGACATCTAAAGTTTGGGGATATGGCAACGGTCGCATGGCCCCAAAACCTTGAAGTTGATAGTGGAGGAAACTTTCCCCATGACATATCTTTTGATAACCTCAACACCTCTAAGGGCTTCCAGGACACTTTTTCTGTCCATGTTTTCACATATGCAGTGAAAGAGATTGAAGTGAGCTTGCAGCACAGGATAAAAGTGAGCATGGAAAGTTAAATTTTAGACCATAAAAGCGAGGAAGATCCATAGAAAGCTCTTCAATTCCAGATTTAACAGCAGATTGAAGCCAAATGTCAAGTTGGTTCGCTTTGATGAGATGGCCACAAGGCCGAACTTGAAGCTTAAGTGTTTTCACCCCAGTGCCAGAGTGGTTCACAAGGACGGTGTCAATTATGTTCAAGGACGGTGTCAATTATGTTCACAATGTTCACACCTACTGATTTGTTAGTAGCCCTTATTGATCCACATACTGCTTAATGCAGTCAAAG
Source organism: Bothriochloa decipiens (assembly GCA_023333625.1). Classification (NCBI taxonomy): domain Eukaryota; kingdom Viridiplantae; phylum Streptophyta; class Magnoliopsida; order Poales; family Poaceae; genus Bothriochloa; species Bothriochloa decipiens. The sequence continues at coordinate 4,176,432 of CM041644.1, forward strand.
GTGAACAACGTAATTTAGGGAAAATGCCTTGAAATTTCCAGAAGGAAGAACCATGCAATGTTCAAGAAAAGAAGGCAGAAACCATGAATGCACCGAAGAGGCATCACATGCATTGTGCCAATACAAACAAAACAAGAAAAAACTCCCACCAATCATAACGACTCCCTCCTTCCCAAAAGAAAGATCTTATAGGTTTACTCAAAGTCAAGCCATCATATATTTGACTAAGCACATAGGAAAGAAAGTATCAACATTCATGACACCAGATAGGTGTATACAAAACTATATTACATGACAAATACTAATTTTTAGCATAAATATGCATAGATTTTTCTACAAATTTGGTCAAAATTACAACAGCTTGACATACACTTTTTTTTTGGGGGGAACCTAAGTTGCCGTACACTTGTAACTTGTTAGACTGTTGAAGTCCATGGGTCAAGATAGACCCCCATCATGTCCAGGTTTGAAGCCTGGCACAAACTTCTTAAGGGAAAAATCAGGGGGACGTCACGCCCAACTGGTCGAGTCAAACTCCCAATAAGGTCTTTCTTTTTGGGATGGGGGGAGTAAGTCATTCTGCGCTTACATAATTGCACTACTAAATGAGCTGCTTTCTCAAAATTATCATGTTCCATGACAACAACCAAATCGCTAAAAGGGGCACTTGTTGAAGAACATGGACATTTCTCATACATTCCATTAATTCTTGTGCCTAATTCTAGAAAGAATTTCGGTTTATATTGGAGGGGGTACTTGTCAGCGAACCTTCTATGAGTAGATATGAGTCACCACTAAATTTGTACACACACATTTCAAATGCGTCTTGCATTAATGGAAGTAATCCACATGTAATTGCATTGTTATTTCAAAAGCAACAATTCATTTCATACCTCTGGGAATTTATCAAGCTCAAGTACGGGCACATTGTTTTCGGCAGCCTCTATAATACCGCCTTGTTGGCAAAGTGGAGCCATTGTTGTGACTAGTGAAACCCTTGATCCATCATATTCTGAAATAGAATGAACATATCATAAAAGTGAACATACGCCAAGACCAACAATCAACTTTTGCTCAAATGAAAGTTGTATCCCAATCAGGAAAAAGGGCGAAAGATATTAGCATAAAACAATGATAGAAAACAGAACTAGCCAAAAGTATTAGTCTTTGTAGGCACCAGAAAACTAATTTTACATGCAGGAAAATAAATTAGACCATGCACACATATCAAGATTTAAGCAAGAACAATTTTTTTATTCATCTACAGGTCTAGACCAGACATGCAAGATTTTTTTAGAGTTGTAAAGTAGACATCCCCAGTCCAAATAAATTTCCATAAGGATCACAAAGTTAAATCAGGCAAGCACCGCTTGCAGATTTTGGCTTGCAAGCCACACTTGTAAAGTTCAGGAAAACAGATCATAACTGTGACAAAACTCCTAGACACACACAGTGGCAGAATGCAGACTTTTGCCATTGTCACCCGGATTATCTGGCATATTCAAGTCATTTGCCTTGATAGTGCTACTACCCAGATTGACTCCAGCATGAAAAATCTTCAGTGTGAAAAGTGATTCTGAAAAATCTTTGGTGTGAAAAATGATTTCTTTTAAAGTATTTTGAAGGCCTAGTTTTAGAGAGCCAAAAAGATATATCTTTTCACAAAGCATACTAAATTTTGCATGGCAGGCAAACAAGTTAAACCTAGCACAAAAATCAGGATGTACCCAGTACAACCGTTTTGTTTGTCTAGAGACCTAGACCAGACATGTATGAAAGTTCTACAGTATGAAAAGATATTCTTTCCGGGGATGCCACAATATATACTCTCATTTATATATAGACTCTCATAGTCTCATTTATAAATTATTAGGGAAGCCAAAAGGATTAATCTTTATACGCAATAAGTGTACAACAAATTAAAACTAGCGCACTGTTCCAGATGTAAACTAGAACAATCTTTTGATTCACCTACAGATGTAGGCAATATCTAGATGCTCCACTCTAATCATGTTCCAACCAACATCAGTACAAATCGACGAGTAGGTAAGCAAGCCAGGAACATTAATAAAGCTGCAATCTTGTAGACACAAGATGCCATCGGAGGCCAAAAACAACGCAATGTGAGTCAGGGAGATTAAAGCGAAGAAGAGATTTGCAGAGGCACAAACTGTTTTTGGCTTGCTGGCGCCGGAGCCACGCCGACCGGCACATAGGTTTTCTCTTCCGATCCGGAGAAGTACTCATCGTGGACTTGAGCAGGATGTGCAATGCCAAGCCGGCCGAGTAGGCGAAACGAGACGATCGACAGTGGAATGGCAGGGCAGATCGACGGTGGAAAGGTGGGGTAGATCGACGGCGGAAGGGTGCGGCGGGGTCGGCGGCGGAGCCGCGGGTGGCACGATGGCGGTGGATGGGGTTGGCGGCGAGGGAGTTGCGGCGCGAGTGTTTAGGGGAGCGCCGCGGCGGCGGCGGCGGCGGCGGCTGGAGGTGCCGACCGCCGGTGGTGGAAGTGGAAGGGGAAGGAGAAGGGGAAGCCGGTGGGCAGTCTCGGCTCGGTCGAACGCGCCGCTGGCTGCGGGCGACGGCACGTCGGAGCAGCGGCGGGGGTGGTGGATGACCGGCGCGCGAGGAAGACGATGAATGAGCTCACGAGTCACGACGCCACGGGGGGGTTGGGGTCTCAGAGCCGATTAATCCCACTCGTTTTTCTTTTTCTTTTATGCAATGCAATTTCTAATCCCACTCGTTTTCGAGTTCGTTTGAGGCTCGTGCCACACTCATGGGGCCTTCCTTCCTTATAGCCTGCCTGCCTCTATAAGAAAGGCCCATAGATCAAGGTACCAGGCCTGTACGTGAGTTCCGAAGATAACTGAATTGGGCCGGGCCGGTCCATGCGAACTGGCCACTGCCGTGCCAGAGCGTGGTGAGACAGCGGCGGCCGGCGGCCGGGCTGGCTCGAGGTAGAACCGCGCGCCGACCGGCGACACCGACCCACCTTACCTTTCTCCAGCCGCCTGCCCCTGCCCTACGCTCAGGGGGCGATGGAGGCGGCCTCCCCCCTCTCCGATAGCCGTCGACGCGGGAGCCGGCGGTAGTGCCGAGAGTGCTCGACTACCTGTACCTCACGCGCGCGTGGGTCCCCTGCGTGGACATGGCCAACGTGACCGTCACGCGCCGGGCCTTGGGCGACTCTTGCCGGTGGTCTACGCGTTCCTCGAGGTCTCGATCGGAGCCCTCGTCTTCGCTGTGATTCAACTTGAGTTTTAGTTTACGAGGACATAGATTTTTTTTTAATTTCAATCCTTATTTAATTAATATTTTAAAAATAACCATACTCAAGCCACGTTATCGCGGCATATGCATTAGCGCGACAAGATACGAATCTATGGTCGCCGTTTCCGACATCAAAGAGTCTTATCGTGTTAAATTATTTTTTGCGCAACGAGACTGAATTTTTTCAGAAAAATCATAACTCCTCAATACTACGTCGGATGAAGAAGGTTTCTATATGAAAATTATAGCTCCCGATATACAACTCTCTAGTTTTGAGTTTTTTCATTTGAAGAAGTTAAAAGGTTCAAAAAAAATTATGTACAGTTTCAATACCAAAATAATCATATATTAGCGCTTGTCACACCATAATAATAATAATATTTTTTTAGTATGGATTCAAATAAAAATAATTTTTATATCAAATTGTAGCTCTCAATGAGATATACAATTTTTAAGGTTTGAGGGTTTAGATTTGAAGTCATTAAAATGCTCGAAAAATAATATAATGTTTCGGCACGAATTTTGCTTCTGAAGCATCATATTATTTTTTCGAGCATTTTGATGACTTCAAATCTAAAAGCTCAAAACTAAAAAATTATATATCTCATTTAGAGCTACAATCTTGGTATAAAAAGTATTTTCATTTGAATCTATATAAAAATATTATTTTTATGATGTGACAAACGCTAAAACACGATCATTTTTTTATTGAACTTTTACATAATTTTTTTGAACCTTTTAACTTCTTCAAATGAAAAAAAACTCAAAACTAGAGAGTTGTAGATATCGTCAAAAGCTACAATTTTCATATAGAAATCATCTTCATCCGACGAAGTATTGAGGGTTTATAATTTTTGGAACATTCAGTCTTGTCGCGCCAGACTTTTCTACGTCAGAAACAATGACTAGAAAATCGTATCTTGCCGCGCCAATACAGGTGGCGCGAAAATGTGGTTTGGTTGCGCCAAAGGACTTGGCGCGACCAAAAGGGATATGACATGCAAATATTTTTTAAGTGCGGTTATTTTTGAAATATTGATTAAATAAGAATTAAAATTTATATTCTAGTGGCTCTAATTCTCTGCGTCGATGGAATTAGATACTGTATACATGCCGCCACTTTCAGTCGTCCTCATCATGGGGTGTGTATAGCTGCTTTCAGTTATGCTGTATTAGTTTCTCAAGATAAAATTTAATATATGTGCTATATTTTTGTGAGTGCATTTGCATATTTCCTGTTTCATATTGAAACATGTAGACAAATCCAATCCATATGATTATTTCACTCGACGAAAACTGACTGGGTTTGCTTGCTCTCGGTCCTCCTTGTCAGATGTTTGGAGCTTTGACATGGAAGGCGCTGACCCTATCGTGCTTGCGTGGCCCACATCTTTCCTTTTCATCCTTTTGCTTGGAGCAAGTGTTTGTGGGGAAGGATTGGTTATGCGCTCTCCGATGTGGGGGCATTGGGTGCCATGTCAATGTATTGCTTTGTCATTATACCCAGTTTTGTGCTGAAGCTCTGGATGAGCAAGTAGGGTGGTGATGCCGCGTAAGGCACAGCACTATGATATCTGAGGTACCTAACAGTTTCTCTGGCCATATTGTGTTCATGTGTCATATAAACTTTTCTATAATGGAGATGTTGTTCTGTACATAGTCGTGCTTCCTTCGACGCCTACTTCCGCGTCACGGATCTGGACCGCAGCGATCGGATCAGTGGGCAGGAGGCCGTCGCCTTCTTCCAGGGCTCTGGCCTGCCCCAGCCCATCCTCGCACAGGCTGCAGGTGCGCCATTCTGCTCCTCCTTGGAAACTGCATGCTCGTATTTGCTGTTTGTGGTGAAATTTTAGGCTGGTGTGTGGGGTGAGGACGTTCTCTCAGAGATGGTTTGGGTTGGTCTGGCCTTGAATCCTCACTGCCCATAGGAATTTCCTGTTTATGTCTGTTTGTGTGATTTGAAGTGCAGTGTTGGACCCGCGAGTGTGCCATCAGCGGCACTACTCAGTTGTTGAGTATGGAATTCTGAGCGATTTTAGATTATTTCTGCAGTTGAATTGCTCGAGTGAAAACTGACTTGCTATTTTAGGGAGGCTCAATCAGAGCTGTTTTGGAAACCTGGGCATCCTCTCATGACTCATCACAGCTGAATGCTCTCTCTGTTCTAAATTGTAGTTTACTTTAACTTTTTTATATGCATTTTACTACGTATCTAAACATATTATTTATTTAGATATATAGCAAAATGTATGTATCAAAAAAGTCAAAGTGAACTATAATTTAAAACGAAGGAAGTAGATAACGTCATGCTCCACTAAATGCAAGGCTACAATGCCTGTTTCCACCGGAGAGAAGGCTTTATTCTATTTAAGCCAGGTTAGATGCGGCCAAAGTTGCATCCTTTCTCTCAGGTTTACAGTGCCGGTGGTACAGATTTCTCATTCCTGCTCCATCATCTTCATGCCTACCTCCAAATGCATGTATGCAATTTTTAAACAAAGCATTCACCATAGGACTCTGGTCCTTTAAACTCGCTATATGACCACCTGATATGTTGCTACTACTGTGAACAACAATATGAATTATTTAAAGTTTGTTGCCATCTTTGATCTACCTATAGAGTTAAGTTGTTGATTTGCCCTATCTAATTTTGGGTCATTGATTCTTGCCGACTCTTTAATCGATCCTACATATTTAAAGTTTATTGCCATCTTTGATCTATATTAATTCTTGCCTCTTTCTGTTCACATCTTGGTCGAACTTTGCCAATTTCATAGCAATGCTTGCTAAAATTGCTGCTTGCTAATATATTTTAAGGGAATGTGGATGCTGTCACTGCAAATGAAAAGTAGCTATTATTTTACCAAGTCAATTACATAGCCAATATGGACCTCTTCCACTCATTCCCCATCACGTCTCCTGTTTAGGTTGATTTTGTGATTGCAAAGTCACGATACCTTGCCAATTCTCTTTTGCATGCGTTGTTCTTATTTCATTGGTTGCTACGTTTTCCATTTGTTTCTGAGGATAAGTCCATTTTCAATGATGTCTTTTCTTCACATAGTTTGTTGGTTGTTCTATTACTGAGCACACCCATTGCTAATGATGTTTTTGTTCCTATCCATCTCTCTCCATTCTCTTGCAAATACACTGGTGCAACACCATTTTGCCCTTCCTCCTGCCTCTATGGGGAGAAGAGGCTACATTGCCCCTGCTGGTTAGTGCCATCTGCAGCTTAGTTACTATGTCTTTTCTACTACATCTTCCTTCATTTTTAGCTTTGAGTTGTTTTATCCATTTTGTCGAAAAGACTGGAATTTTTCAAGAGCTCTTAGGCACAAATAGTTGCTCTTTCTATAAGTTCGGCTAGCATTTTAATGTCATCCTATGAATGTACGCCACATATTTATTTGCATCTTATCTTCGTCCAGTGCTGTTTAACAGTCTATAAAAGATATTACTAAGCGTGAGCCTATGCCTCCTGGAATCTACAAGCTAGATCTGCGGATGCAAGTTACATGTTGCCTCTCTATGGCTGCCCAATGATACACTACCTTTGCCTCCACTGTCGTGTTTCAAGATCAGACCGTTAGGTATATTAATAGCCTTCATCTCTACCACTTCTCCTTCATCAATTATCAGAGGTCTCTCACTTCAGGCTGCTGTAAAGTTCTCGAGCAGTTGATTTGTTAAAAAGGGATGAAAAGCATTGGTGTTCTTTCTTTATAATATCTTTGACTAAGTTTTGTTATCACCAGATTTAGTGTACATGCCTCATAATTTTGTGAAATATAGTGGTCTTGTTAACAACTCTGGGTCAAAGTGTGTGCTTCCCTGTGTCTTTTTGAGGTTTGGTTTTGCCTGCTAGTATATATGGAACTGAATTTGACATTGGTATATCAATGTTGTCTGGTGTTTGAGAAGGTCTAGAATTGAAAGCACAAATGTTGTTTCCTGCCAGTTCTTTTTCCTGATAATTACAGTCCAGTTATCCAGTGATTATCACAAAAGAAGCAAATGGATAGCCAGTCTATGAAAGAACTTACTGAATATATGATGAGATATGTAATTTTTGGCACTGAATCATCTAAGAACGCCCATAAAAGAGTATGTCTTATATTAATATTTCTAAAGGTTGTACAGATCCCTTGCCAGTGAACTTATAGTTTAGTAGATTACCATTTTCATACTTATACGATTAGTTGTTGCCATATTAGTTTAGAGATTAGCATGCCCATGCAGTGTCACTACATGAAATTGTTTGTTAATTGGTTTCTGTGTTTTTTCTAGGAGATGTGATCTATCGCATTAGATGGCCTATGTTTCCAGGGTTTTAGTCATATACTGTTTAGGGCTACTTGTGTTTTTCGATCTGGTATGTGGACTGGGCTGCAGCCTGTGATGATTCATGATTTGGATATTTGGTGATGGCTGGGGATGGGAATATTTGTGGTGACTCTGATTTGGACATATGGATTAGCTGATTACCTTATGATAAAGATTAAGAAATATTTCTGTTATTTCTGAATTAGTGCCTACCAGTTTCAAGCGAGTGCATCAGGTACTGTTGGTATGATTGTTAGGAAATCAAAATGCTTTAATATTTTTAATGGAAAAATATGAAAGGCAAAATAGTCATTTTGGCCCTTCAACTATCGTGCAAGGCTCAATTTGGCCCCTGAACTATCAAAACGTCCAATTTGGTCCTCAAACTTCTGATTTCCAACTCAATCTGGTCCATGCTCCTTGATTTCTCGACACGTGGACAGCTCCAGGTGAAAAATGACTCTCCTGCCCCTTCCTAATTCTTTTAACTGGCGTGGCCGGTCACGGCCTTTCCGTGTCCGCCATTTTTTTACTTTTTTTAAAAGGAGTTTCCTCCGCTTGCGAACAAGAACATGAGCGAACGAGCTGGCACATGCCCCTTGCTCTGTACTACGAACCTACTAACACGTCGTACTTAACGAACCTTCTGAAGTGGTGACCGAACACGCTAGGTAAAGCATTAGGGAGGGGTAGGGGAGTCATTTTCCACCTAGAGGTGTCCACGTGTCGAGAAATCAAGGAGCATGGACCAGATTGAGTTGAAAATCAAAAGTTTGAGGACAAATTAGACCTTTTGATAGTTCAGAGGCCAAATGAAGTCTTGCACGATAGTTGAGGGGCCAAAATGGCTATTTTGCCTAAATGAAACTATGGCCTCACGTCTTTGTTTTGCCTTATGTCATCTAGCGCAGTATTTGTTATGTGAATTCTTTTGATGCAAAAACTTAAAAAGCTGAAGTCCAGACCTTAATATTTTTTCTTATGTTACTAAGAATGTTCGACACAAAGACAAGGGCCACGTTGAGGGTTTCATGCCAGAGCTGTGACTTCTCATCTTGTTCTTAACCATCAATCTGCTATGTGAAACTGCCATGTCACAGTAACAACCTATCTGGAGAATTTGAAAGGTGCCACCGTTTGTTTTCACCACTTGTCGGCACATGTCCTTTTTGCCTTGCTGCTTACATGATGTTTTTGTCGGATACATTAGAGTTCAGTAATACAATTTCTTGATTTTGATGTCAGAAAACCAAGTTTACTGCACCCATTACAGCCTATATGGAATGTTTTTTGTAAAAAAAATTGTCATGTGTTTGTTACATTTGTTTTACTGCAATGACCCCCAATAAACTTTGGCTTAAATATCTTAGGATTAAGTCCACTTTTGCCCCCCATATCTTTTGGGTTTGTCTAATTTTGACCCTCAACTACAAAACAATCTAATATTGGTATCCGAATTGTCAAAACCGTTTATTTTTAACACCTGGGAGCGAACAAGGCTGTTTTGTCTAATGTGGAGCAGTTTTTACCATGCCATGCTGGCATTGACCACCACATAGGACTTCGGCCTCCACTCAGTGACATGTGGGGTTCATCCTCGTCCCCTACCTCTCCATGCTCATGGCAGCGCCCCCATGCTATCGACGGCAACCCCCATGGTCAAAACTGCTCCACATCAGGCAAAACAGTCTTGTTCGCGCCCAGGTGTTAAAAGTGAACGGTTTTGACAGTTCGGGTGGTTTTGTAGTTGAGGGTCAAAATTAGACGAACCCAAGAGATGAGGGCTAAATGTGGACTTAATCCAATATCTTATACATACACATGTTGGTAGTTATCCTATTATTCCAAGCTAAGCTTATAATTTTTCCCCAAAACAACATCTAATTTGCAGATTGTTTGTGCCAATTTGTTTCTCATAGCATATCGTCTATTCTTGGCTCATGTAGGTACAATAGATACAACCATGCAATTTCTTTGGCTATATTTGAAACATGGGCTCTCAAATTACTTGAGTTCTTAGTTATGATTAATCAGTCAATCCAACATGTACTACCGACGTTTACCTCCTGTTACGGCTTATTTATATACTGCCTAAGTATGATATCATGCTCTTTGCTAAACTAATCTCCCTCTGTCGCTACTCACGCTAGCTAAATGTTAACAGGTTTACATTAAGTCTGACCAGTTAATTTTTCTCCAAAGATCATCGTAATTTCAAATTTTGCATCTTGGTATGTTCTCTTTCTATGGGTTCAATGATTTTTTTGCCTTTTCGTATAAAAAATGATTTTTTTGCCTTCCAGATTTTATTTTTCTAACCTTGTGACAGTCCACTGGTGCACCGCATTAGTTTTCTATTATGTTGTGATTTCATCTTTGGTAAAGAAATATAAACTGAAGAAAAAGAGAATTACCTACAGATTCACATGCCATAACAATAGATTTCATTTCATTGCATAGTGTACGGATAGCTGCGTTCAGAAAATTCGGTCTCATGTCATTCTTAAACTTAGTGACTATATTGTTACATGATATGCTAGGCCTGATCGTTTTCCTCGCAATTTGAACAGATTGCAAAATCTTGAAGCTATCCCACTTCACATTGATCTGGAACAAATCTAGTCAATTTTTTCTGAGTTCAGGTACCAAATCTCGAAACTACTCCGCTTCGGCTTGATTTGGAACAGATAATGTCGTATTTTTTGGGTTGAGGAACCTCACACTAACTAGAGTGTGCTCACAGTCACAGCAAGAGACATTCACAAAGCCATGTCTCGTTGTTTTAGTTTTGTTTACTGATGATAGTACATTTTAGATCATGGCTGTGTACAGCACCTCTATAGTTTTTGGGCCTAAAAAAATTGTCTGTACGATTCAGGAATGCATCTCGGCCCTTGGGTGTAGGCAGGAAGGATTTCCGCAGACTTACCTGGGACTCCCTCTCTCCAACTCCAAGTTGCGCCTCAATGCTTTTGCACCCCAAATCGCGAAGACTGATAAATATTTGGCAGGCTGGCAGTCCGGACTACTCAACCATATGGGCAGAGCAACCTTGGTGAATTCGGTGCTGGACTCTCGGCTGGTCTACGCCATGTGTGCCCTGGCCATTCCCCCCGGGGTGATCGATCAGGTTGATCGGCGTCGGCGGGCTTTCCTATGCGCTGGTGGCAACTCAACCAGTGGGGCTAAAAGTCTGGTTGCGTGGGAGCACGTCTGCGACACAAAGGAAGCTGGAGGCTTAGGACTCAAAGATTTAGGGGTCCAGAACATTTGCATGATGCTCAAACTTACACACAAACTGCACCACCAATCATGGGTTCGATGGGTCCAGAGGAATGCAAGTATAGCATCGCTCACTGGAAATCTGCATGGTCAACACTGGGAGATGCTCCGATCCCTGCTGCCGATCTACCGTGCCATCACTACTGTTGACCTTGGAGATGGTGTCACAACCTCACTTTGGCATGATGTCTGGCATGGAGAAGAGTCAAATGGCAGAGAGGTTCCCGCAGCTGTACACGCCCTGCACAAACCAGGAGATGCAAAAAATGGCGCCATTCAGGACAGTCTTGTACGGCGATGTTCTCAGATAGTAGAGCTGCAGTTGGTTGAGCTCACAGGCGTACTTGACCAACTACAGTTGCAGCAAGTGAGAGATAAACGGCTGAGTCTGATGTTCGAGACGAATGGAGACCTGGACACGTCAATGTTGTATAGAGCGATAAAGCACCACCACGGGTTCAGTTCTTTTTGTGGCTGCTATCACAGGGCAGGATTCAGTGTAGAACCAACCTAGTGAAGAAGAAAATTGTGGAAAACCCAGAGTGTGAGGTCTGCCATGGCGGGGAGGAAACAACGGCACATGTCGTCTACGGCTGCCCGGTGGCAAAGGAGTTCTGAGATGCTATTCAGATTACAACGAACCCTACATGGTCGGTTCAAAAGCTGCTGGAGATCACCCCCACGGCACACATTCTGGCGGCACACTTCCACACCTTCATCACGCCCTGTTGCTGGCATATTTGGAAGAGGAGGAACAACATTGTGTTTCGCAATGAAAGGCCGACGCTGCGGGGGGCTCTAATGGCGTGCAAATCAGAAGCAAGTCTATGGAAAAACAGGCTACCGAAGAAGGATCGTGCAGTTGCCGATGCCTGGTGTTCTACTCTAATTCACGCCATGTAACACACCATGTAACAAAACGTATGGCAAAACCATGCTTCGTAACATTTGGCCATTTGGCTTCTGGAGGCACCAAGTTAATGAAAATTCAGGTGGACCCCCCGTCCGTGACTGCTTAAAAAAAAAAAGATTTGTCTGTCTTACCATATCTAAACTTTTCAGCTGATGTTGCTCACATCCCTTGTGCAGGGCACCAGACTGGCTAGTCTAAGAGTAGGGGGAATTGGTGGCAGTACCGGCACGTTATGGAGAATTTTCAGGTGTTGGGAGTGGAGAAGTATCAGGGGCTTGGAGTGGCATGGGAGGATAACCAGGAAGCGCAGGCAATACTTCCGGAGGGAACACATTTAGTGAGTATTTGACATGCTCTCTGTCCATCCCGTCCATCCTCTGAATAATTAATTGCACACGAGCATCGCTATCTGAGAAATGTGTGCGTCTTGTATGTGGTTCAGCAGATACCTCGTCACGTAACATAGCAAGCAGAGCTTGAAGTGCAACCGCAATAGAGTCTACCCAATAGCGAACATTGTGCGGCTGCTTGCTGGTCCTGCTGAAATCAAGCTCTGACGTGAAACATTCCAGCGAACTAACCGACTCTCTGTCAAAGCGGTGATCACGAAGTAGCCGGTTCAGATCATGGTGTAGTAGAGCAAAACTGTCTCTGAGATCATGCACCTGTCTTACTAGTTCAAAGTTACCGACCCATAACCAGCCTTGCGATTCTGAAACTTCTCTAATGCCATGAAGTAAATTCCAAACATCTCCAAAAGAAAATGACTGAACGATGTAGTAATAGGACCTGGAGTATGTTTGCGGGGCAGATTTGATGTGATCTAGCCCACTCAAGCCTCGTATCACAACAAACTGTTCATCATCTTGGCTTGGCATCTCTGGATCGTTCTCGTCCTCTTCTTGTAACAGCAACCTCAGGTCATAGACACAATCTTGTTCATCCTCCTCAACCTCCTCTTCCTCTCCATGCTGTTCTTGTAGCAGAGCATCATCGTTTACCTCTTCCTCTCCATCATCATAGCCAAATGGAGAATGCATAGGTTGTTCTTGTGGCGTAACATCAGCTCGGCACTTTACGTCTTCATCTTCAAGCGCACCTATCCGCTCTAGCATGTACTGTACAGCTGCGTCAACATCATCATAGCATAGGAGACAAGGACCAGAGGGAACTTGAGCGCTAAGAAATTTGAGCGCGGCTGTGATAGCCTCAGCATAGTAACGAATCAAGGCTGGCTGGAGACTAGTCCTCGACGCAGCAAGATTTGGCAAGAATTTATTGAGTGACAGAATCAAATCTCTCTTCAAATAATGGTCTTGGGAGGGCCTGGAGAGGCAGCTTAATCGCTTGTTGAGTCGTGCAATTGTTCTAGCCAACCGGCCTGCTTGCAACAAATGTTTGAAATTCCCAATCCATTGCCAATCCTGCTCTCCCCATGCCAGCCTCACACCATTCAACACATCCAGTGTATGTCGAAATTTGAAGGAAACAACAATATACTCGGAATTACCATGCCGTGGATGTGACCTGATACAGTAAACTTCATCCAAACTTCTGAGGGCAATTGGTTCTCCTCCGGGTCTTTCATCATAATCCTCAGAATCATCAATGAGCGGGGGCATCTCTAGTATCAGAAGGCTGAAATCGTAATGGGGAATAAACACGTTCTCTTCCTCCTCATCGCCCGGCTGCTCGGGCACGATGACTGGGCCCTCCCCGTCTTCTGTGGCGTCCGCGGGCTCGGCACCAAACCCTAACGGGTCGTTGTCGTCGGCGGCGGCGGCTGCGTGGTGGTGGTGGCCGTGGTCCTGCTCTCCGTCGTCCGCTGGCTCGAGGTGCCAGGTGCCCCACCCTGGGTGCGGAGGTGACAAGGCGAAGCTTTCAGGGTCGGGCAGAAGCGGCGGGGGCATGTCGACGCCGTCATCGCCGACCTCCTGCTCTGCATCGAGGAGGTGCGGCGGTGTGATTCCTCCGTCTCCGTCATCTCCGGAGAACGAGGGGAGGCGACGAGCTCCGGGCAACGAGGGGAGCCGAGGAGCCATGCGGCCGCCTTTGGTTGGAAGGCGGAGACGAAGCAGCGCGGGATTTGATTTCTTTGGGATAGTCATTTGGAGGACGAAGGGGAAAGGCAGTAGGAGGGGTTGGGGAAGGCTCTGTCCACTCGGCCGCTGTTGATTGGTTCACTGGGTTAGTAGTACCATGTACCTTGGATTATGCATTTCCCCTAACATTTGTTCGTATTAATGTGGTGCGAAAGCACTAACTGATTGCTCCATGTTAAAAGAATAAGAAGAATAATGAAAATTGATGATCCCTTGTCCATGTTCTCATGGTCCCTATGAGAGGTAACAGAGATTTCACTAATGGGATATTCCAAATAATACCCTTGTTTCATTCTGCTTACTTGATGGTGATTACAGGATACTGGATCCTGAGAACTTGAAATGGCGGATCATAAATCCATTCCCTGGCACTAATTGATTTGATTCAACGGAACCAGTTATAGCTATCCCTCTTTACAGGATTGTACTGACAACTTTGAGTCAAATGCTAGTCCATTCACTGAATCTATTCAAATGCAACTAAACACACCCGCCCACCTTTGACAGTTGAGTTTGTCATGCATCCCAACACTGTTAAGAGAGCAATGTTCACATCAGTCAAAGGTTGACAAAAAAAAAAAACAGCAAAGAAATGGCTTGGACATCCTTGCACGAACTGTATAAAGTACAAAAGGAACAAATGCAACCCATAATATCTGTGTTATTTCACCATTTGCAGCATCATATTTAAATGGCCGTAATGTGCTTGTACAATACAACATTCTTTTGAGTTACAACATACAACAGCACATGTTGATCACTGGCACCCCCAAGGACCTTCAAAATGAGATCAAAATTTAAGGGACTGCCAACACCGACCCAGCCAAAGCCTCAATCAACATGATCATCTACTACAGCCTGGTTGTTGGAGAACAATGGTTCCCTTTTCTTGGGGAAACCAGGGGGCTCCATACCTGGCCCCCGGTACTTGATCTCAGGAGTACCCCTAAGACCAGGCTCTGCCGAAGCAGGTCGGTATTGGATTCCAGATGTCCCTGCATATCTAGTAGGGGACACATACCTTCTTGGAGCACTCCTCAAAGCCCCACCCCGCAGATCCACAGCCCTAGTAGCATCAGAATAACCTCGGTCGGTAGTTCTTGTAGTGGCATCACCATAGCTTCTATCACTGGTTCTTGATGTTCCATCAACATAGCCCCGCTCACTACTTCTTGCCGCGCTGTCTGCAAAGGCTCTGTCACTAGTTGGATGATTCAGAAGGCTCCCTGTTGGTGCTGTTACAGAGGTGTTAAATGTCTCCTCTGGTGTCCATCCCAGAGAATCCTTCTTCTTCACATACACTTGCCAAATGCCAATCAAGAACAGAAGGAAAAGCAGCGCTGGTCCACTCCATACCACAGCATTGCTCTCTGGCCTGTACACCGGGAAATTGGACCTATAGATGGCAATGTGGCCATCACCAAGACCCAAGATCACTAACTTCTCCCGGTCTGCCGCAATAACAGGCTTCCCAGCTGTTTCGGTGCGCGGCACACCACCAGAACCCGCAAACACAGATTTGATGTCCTTGATGGATGTAGCAAACAGTGGCCGAGGCGCACCGACCCTTCCATAATACTGAGACGAGGTGTTGAAGACAAGGATTTTATCATGGCTCGCCACCAAAAGGTAACCCTTGATCGTCTGTATGGCAACAGGGTTGTCAATCTCAGATTTCTTGACGGCACGTACCCGGCATTTGAGGCTGGAAACATCACCAAGCAGCAGGACATGCACAAGATCGCCAGCTTCAGTGAACCCATAGGCCTTGAAACGCTCAGAGGGGTCGAATGAGTATGCCTTGACGCTGGTGCCATTGAGCGCTTCAGCAAGGCCTTCACAGGGCGTCTCGCGGACGTACATGGAGCGGAGGTCGAGGGATGCAGCTCCGGCCTCGGTGAGGAAGAGGAGGCGCTGCTTGACAAAGGCGAGAGGCGTGGACGAGGCGATGGCGGTGCCGTAGAGCGTGCCGTTCTCGGTGAAGACGCGGATGCGGCCGCCGGCGTCGCAGGAGAGCACGTAGCGCGCGCGTCCGGCGTGGTGGGCCTCGAGGTGGACGACGGGGGCGGCGTCGAGGCCGCGGACGAGGAGGCGGGAGGAGGCGGCGGCGAGGGTGAGCCAGTCGTCGCCGTGCGGGGACGACTCGATGAGGCGGTGCGCGGCGATGGAGCCGTCGGCGTGGCCCGTGAAGAGGAGGCAGTCGGTGCGGCGCGGCGAGAGGTAGGTAAGGAGCGCGGTGACCCGGGACTCGCCGCCTCCTCCAGCGGCCTCGAGCTCGAGCAGCGCGTCGCCCGCGGCGGAGAAGACGAAGACGCGGCCCCGGGAGTCCCCGACGGCGAAGTACTTGGTGAGCCCGTCAGCGTCCTCGTACGGCAGCGCGGCCGCCGCCGCGGCGTACGCGCCCTCCCCGAGCCGCGCGGCCGCCGCGAAGTGGAAGCGCTCGGACCAGACGGGGCGACGCTTGGTGACCGCCACGCCCTGCGGGGAGCGCCGGTCCCCGACGGCTGCCGCCGCCGCCGGGGCAGCCGGCGGCGTGGGATCCGGGTCCGCGGATCTGGCGAGCGCGGACTCGAGAGCGTGGACGGACCTCGCGAGCGACTCCGCCAGCTCCTCCAGCCTCGCGAGCTGCGCCGCGTGCCGCTCCAGCAGCGCGGCCTCGGCCGCTGCCGCCCCAACCTCCGGCGCCGGCGCTTCCTCCGACGCGGCGGCGAGCGGGAGGAGGAGGAGGAGGGCGGCGACGCGGTGGGGCATGGCTGTCAGTGGCGGTGAGCGGGAGACCGTGTAGGGTTTAGAGTAAGTAAAGGCTGGAGATGGATCGAGGGATCTGGCCTGGGAAAAGTGGCACGGTATGCGGGTGCGGCAGGAACCCACCTGTCAGCGAGGTGCTACGCACCGGAGCCGGCGGCTATGGGTGTGTGTGGTTCGTTTGTTAGACTAGTATGGCTAGCAAAACTAAGCCAGCCTAGATTTAGCCTGTTCTATTAAGTCATCTTCTGTTGTTTGGTTGTCCTGCACTATGTTAGCTTGACTTATGTTTAGTTGCTTGGTTTGTTTTGATATGCTCACCTCTTCTCACATTTGGTAAGCTTACCTCCTTAGAGGCATTTGGTCGAACATCTGATAGGCATCCTAGCTAGTAGCGAGTAGGAAGACTCTTGCACGATGAGCACAAAGTAGCAGCATGGCAGCACCACAGCCACGGAAAGCAGGCAGGACAAGCACACAGCAGCGTCGGCCTCACGGCCTCGGCGCCCACAACTGGCGGAGCCGCGATGCTCGCGGCAGGCGGCGCCCATGCCCGCACCCGGTGGAGCCGTGTCCGCCAAGGCCGTAGCAGCGTCGGCCTCAAGGCCTCGGCGCCCACAACTAGCGGAGCCGCGACGCTCGCGGCCGGTGGCGCCCATGCCCGCGCCCGGTGGAGCCGCGTCTGCGCGCGCCCCTTCTTCCTCGTCGCCCAGCCGCGTCGTGTTGGAGGGAGAGGCCCGCCGAGTGAAGCTGGATCGGGTGGGGAGGGGGCCACCGCCGCTGCCGGTCAGGGACGAGTGTCGCGCCGCCGAATCTGGCCTTCATGGGGAGGATCCACCACACAGGACCCCGCGGCCGAACCTAGCCTTCACTGGGAGGACGCCGCCGTTGGGGGAGTTTGCAGCAGCAGCCGAGGCTAGTGACGTGCGGCCGCCGTCGGTGTGGCGGAGGAAGTTTCCATGGACCGTGGCTACCTGCTGGAGCTCGGGCGGAGGAGGAAGAGGAGCTGGCCCAAGCCAGGCCAGGATCGAAAGACCACCACGGTCGTTCAAGGCTGGCCAGGCTAGGGTTGTACGGGTGGCCAGCTTGGGCCAGGCCCCAGAGGCATTTGCAGGCAACCAAACACCAATTTCTTAGCCAGGCCAGCCCAAGCCAAGTAGCCTAGAACCAACCAAACACACCCTATGCATCGCATCACGCGTGTGGCGTGTTGTGCTAACTCGAACTATATAATAATAATATTATCATGCCACGTAGGTTGTCGGCCCCCGGGGGCTGACGGGGTGCTAGTTTTGCAATTTTACACAAACAACATCTACATATACAAGTAGTATTTATTAAAATAATATTATATTAAAAAAATCCTACTAACACTTGGCACCATTCACATCATTTTGGCTTTACACGCTTTTAACAAATACCCGTGAGATAACTAACTTTCTGTCCAACAACTTTAGCAACATCATTAGTTCTTTGATCGTTGTTGTCAATCAATCAACTAAAACCCACTAAAGGGCTTGATGCACTTTCAAACTCTTAGGTGCCAAAATTTTCTCTAAACTGAACATGAGGTCATGGTACCATCAGGTGAGAATGCTACCTGAGGATGAGAACAAGACTGCATTCAAAGCACATCAAGGGCACTATTAATACAAGGTCATGCCATTGGGTTGACTAATGCACCTGCAACTTTCTAGTGTGTCATGAATGAGGTGCTTCAACCCTACCTGAGAAAGTTTGTGCTGATATTCCTAGATCATTCTCATCTACGGTTCATCCCTTGAATAACACATCTGTCACCTTGAGCAAATGCTAGAAACTCTAAGGAAACATCAACTGTATGGCCTCCACCTTCCACCATGACTGAGTTAAGAGCTTTTCTGGGATTAACAGGGTATTACACAAAGTTTGTCAAAGGATATGGTCTCATCACCAAACCTCTCACTGCTATCTTGAGGTTGTCCATGATGTGAAGATGTGTTGTCCATGATGCTCCTCAAACATGGAAGAAATGGTTGTCTCTGGCTGAATTGTGGTACAACTCTTCTTTACATTCAGCTATTGGCTACTCTCCTTTCAAAGCAGTATATGGCTACGAACCTAAGCTAGGAGCTGAACCCACAATTCCATCTAACACATCATATGTTGTAACTGAAATAGTGGAGAATAGGGAGCAACACTTGCAAGCTCTTAAGGAACACTTAGCCAAGGCACAGAACAAGATGAAGCAAATTGCTGATAGGAAGAGAAGAGACTTCCAATTCGAAGTGGGTGAACAAGTCCTTTTGAAGCTACAACCTTACACACAATCATCAGTAGCAAGTAAACCTTACCCTAAGCTAGCTTACAAGTATTTTGGCCCGTATACAGTGCTCCAGCGCATTGGATCTGTGGCATACAAGCTTCAATTACCAGCAGGCTCCATGATTCACCCAGTTTTTCACATCTCCCAACTCAAGCCCTACACACCAGATTATAGTCCTGTATATAATACTCTGCCCACAGTGACTGATTTGGAGGCAACCAAGACTGTACCTAGGGAGATCACTGATCGTCAAAAAAGGAAACTCGGCCATTCGGCAGGTCAAGCTAACATGGATCGGCCTTCGAGCTACAAAAACAACATGTGAGGACTACAATGTCGTCAAGGCTCATTTCCCATAAGCACCAGCTTGGGGGTAAGCTCGACCTCGAGGGGGAGGAGATGTCACACCTGAAGGCGATGAACAGCAGGAGTAGCGCAGCCTACCAGAATACATCTTCGCATTTGCTTTCGAGTAGTTTATGTTTACGTTTCTATTTATGTCTATGACATGTGGGCCCGAGAGCCAGGGAGTGTAAGCAAACACATAAGTATCGTTGTTTCTCTCTGTATCGACATTCAGACATTTTGCTAAGCAATACAAACACCAAAGCTGGGGGCTTGCCTTGCCGACGTCAGGGTTCATCAGAAATAGTTGCATGCTCACGTCGTCGGTGGCCCGCCGTGGCCATGGGTGTGACAGGCTCTGGCTACGCCGCACCACACTCCTCCCTCGCAGATCCAGGGTGAGGGTGGAAGGAGGGTCCAGAATCGGGGCCACTACAACAGATCCCGTAGGTGGGGGAGCTCAGCTCACCAGATTACGCGCCGTGGCGAGCATATGCCCAAGCGCAGCAGTGGGCGTAACTGAGGTGGGCAGCGTGATCCACACCTTTCAAGGCAAATCGGGCTTGGTTTAAAGTCCCTCCCCTTTGCTGCTCCTAGAGAATTCGAGGCATTGGTGGCCTTCTCAGCTTGACACGTCTCCCCGTCCTTTGGAAAGTCCCCGCAAGGCCGCAGCCCCGGCCCGTCTCCCTCGCGTCCCTGTCGCGCCCTGCTCGTCGTCCACCCACATGGCTTAGCACTTCTCGCGAGTCGCGACTACTCTTCTCTCTGCTTGCCCCATCCATAAACTCCTCAACCGAGTAAGCACAAGCCCACGCCTCCTATTCTATTTATTCAGGGTGGTCGGCATGAACTCTGATTCGATCCGGTTATTCAATCCCGCTCCTAAGATGCTCAGTTGACTCATAAACCTTGATAGGAAAATGGCTTATTCCTAAATTAGGTTAAGGAACTTTGGATGAATTAATGCTAAATGGGTGTAAGCCTCACAGCTCGGAAACACCCAATGCTATATTCTCAAGGCATTCCATTCCCAACACGCCAGACTAACCTTATGTGCAAAGCCCGGATTATTCCACAGACTATTCTTCGCCATGTGTACGAATACGTGGCTCCTCTTAAGGTTTCCAAGAAAGATCCATTTGCGCTGCATTTGGCTCTCAGGATATGGGCTCATAGGAGAGCCAAATGGCTCCTAGCTTGGCAAGGCTAGATGTGGCAAAGTGAAGAAGGCAAGGCTGATAAGAAACCAAGCATATGCCATAATTCGCTCGGTCATCGCAGGCACGAGACAGTAATTTTTTCAGCGGCTTCTGCTCAAACCGAGTGTAATATTACTGTGCTCATCGATCATCTAAATAATAGATTTTATATTACGTTGCAAAAACTGTAGGACATGTAATTTACATGGGTATTAGGGTGAACATGACTTCCAAAGGGGTCAAAGTTACATAGAAAAACCCCATATTGGTTCACATATGATAATATATAGTCATCGGGAAAGTTACACATAGCATTCAGGCATAGCATGCTCACATATACAACAATTGCACGGCGGCCGAAATAAATCTGCTAAACCTTCACAGAAGCCCGTGAAGGGACTAGATGGATGAACCCACCTAAGTCCTAATTTGGAAGAAATGGAGAGCCAAACCTAGGGGAGGGGAAACATCCCATAGATAACTAAATGCCTTATTCAGATGGCATCCCCATGGTTTGCTAACCCTGGAAAAAGCCAGGGATTCTAAGGGGATTTGAGCTTTCAAACTAGCCTTAAACATGGTTTCTCTGGCTTCTTGACCAGTTGCAAAGAAGCCCCATCAAAGAGATTTTAATTTACAAGGGGCGTTTTATTATACTTCAGTTAAAATTGGCCACTTGCCCGGTATCTTGTTTTGGATAGCAATGTTCTGGTCCAGTTCCAGCATCTATCTTGTATTATACTTCAGTTAACTTCAAGCGTGGAACAACATTCATTGCATGCAATTCCTGCAATAGAAAATCAAACAAGAGAACATAATGAAATCAAATGCATGGAAACTTGGTTTATGAACAATCAAGCATGGCATAGCTATACCCTACACGTACTAGCAGAATTAGTTAAGGTAATGCTGACAATTCCTCATAGTATAACTTGACTTTCCCCTACCAAGAAATGAGATTTATCATTTAGGGAATGGGACCGATACAAGGATAGTTCATTTGGGTTAAGTGGATTGTGTTTCTGCAGGCAGATTTATAAAGATAAATAGACGAGGTGATAAAGAGCTCCAGCATCTCCATTAACGAAATGTTAATAGCTCTAACATGTAGTTGTCTAAAAAAACTATGGATGCAATCAGTCCAATTCCAAACATATCACTTACTTGTAGTTGTCTAAAAAAACTATGGATGCAATCAGTCCAATTCCAAACATATCACTTGTGAACAAGGCTTACAAGATCACTGCACTTCATTTGTTTAGTAGTAGCATAATATCAAGGTGGCAACGAAGTAAGGAGTCAAAAAAAAAAGTTCTAGGATGGTTTCATTTAGAGAGAAGGTTAAAACAACCTACATTTAGGGAACTAAACAAAGTAGTCCATATAAGGGATGTTAATCTTAACAAAAATTCAAACACAAATGATCCATTACCACATATACCAGCTGGGTACTCTACCTGAAAAAAAAACTGTTCCTAATTTTTTGTGGCAGTTAAGAAGTCTTATAAAAACAATTACATTGCAGGGCCAAAATAAATCAGGTTCTATGATTAAAGCAATGCATTACGCTCTTATGCAGTACCTGGAACAAAATCTTGCATGCATATGGCAGCCTCATCTTGGCCATATTTTCCCCATTTTTGCACATTGAACAATATGCTGTCTTCAGTTTATGATTGTAGTAGCCTAACAAGCCACATTTTCTGCAAACCTGGGAAAAATTCACATTCATACACGAGCTGAGGCCACAGCAATACCCATTGGTGAAAAAAAGAGTGCTTCATAATACTGGTTGAAATAAGTAATTACATAAATAACAGAAATTGGCAACTGGCCATTGGGCTAAGTTAGCTCCATTATTACAGTACTAGAATATGAATTAGGTAACACCTGACACAACAGTTTGTCTCTAACACGCACCCATAGAATTTGCTTAGGTGCTGAAGAAAACAAACATTTTGGAGATAGGTTAAAAAAACCACTATGCCTTTCTCATTTTTCTTATCATCTCAAAACCTACCAGCAGACTCAGGTTTGTCTCTCAAAGCCTAAACTATTTCTAGTTTCACATTTTTTTCTCAAAAACAAATTCAAATATGATATTGACAGAAACGAATACAGAAACAGTATTATGGAATGTAAACAAAAACAAAAATCGATTGTCTCTAGTTTTTTTAAATTTCTTTGTTCACTTTATTCAGGTAACATTCTTGTCACTTTATCCTAATATACAACAAGAGTACAGAAATAAGCCCAAGTGGACAAGATTTTTGTTCTACTGTAAATGGAAAGCAGTATGACAGGTGGACCAAAAGGAGAAGGTCAAAATGTTCTTTTTATAACTCAACTGTATTCTATGATAGTCCTCAAAACCACAATGTGCCTCAAACAAAATCAACTAGTGGGATGTCCTAGGGAGTAGGGATCCAATAACATTATGTTTCCTGAAAAAAGTTCCACTTTCAAGACAAGAGGCCCAATGGTCAAGAGGCAAATTAATTCTTTGGCAAAATATATATGATAGAGTGACATGCACTAGCCACCTCAAAGTGATGATCGATTCATCATACTTTTTAAGTGGGTTAACAAAAGGTGATATTTCTCTTAGAGTGAACCACTTCAAAGGTTGAAGGACTTGGATCTTAGCTTTTTCAGTTTTTGCACAAAGTGAGTGTCTAGGAAATGCTCAAAGATCCAGTACAATTCACTCCATAATACTATTAGCATTTAGGCCACCCAGCATCATTCCAACGTCTAAAAGAAGTCACAAACTACTTCTGATATCACCTGGACTTGATAAGGATCACTTGACAACAGTAGACGTTCAAATATTAGCATGCTAGCACCATATGCAATTAAACAATCACGTTCCATTTCACCAAGACGCAAGCCTGTAAACAATATTATAGAATGAGATAAGATAATCTGGTACTAGTAAATATAGCCGTATGACTACAGCACAAGAAGATACTGCCAACCTCCATCACGGCTTCGCCCCTCAGTTGGTTGCCTGGTCAGTAACACCCGTGGTCCACTAGCTCGAGCATGCATCTTATCAAGAACCTAGAGAATCCATGTTTTAAAAAAATTAGAGTGGTACCAAAAAGAAATAATCCACTTTTAGACATCCAAATCTTGCCAAAGTCTCACACTGGGGTAGCAAAGATTGCTGTGCTGCTTGGATGAGCACTGTCTGTTTAAGTGTGTCTGTTGAAGTGTGTATAAGTGCATTGCCACCTCTTCCCAATCGCTTAAGCTTTTGGGTTGAACCGATCGGTGCATGCAGCATAACACTGTCAGGCGGATTAGTGTTCCATGAGCGTAGCAAACACATCGATGTGCGCTACCGCTTCATTAGGGAGTGCTTGGATGATAGAAGGATTTAGGAACAGTGGCCACACATATTAATGAATTTGATCTACCCCTACCTTATCCTTTCTTTTACCTGCTTGCCTCTCGTTCAATTTTTCTGGTAAGCTGCGTAATTTTATTAACACTATCCACTACGTAGCCTCCTAATTTTAGCAAATTATTAGTTGGTGGACCAGACCATTAATTTGAGGCGTTGTCGAATCTGTCCTTGATCACAATGTTTTCCAGATCATCGATTAGATCTTTTCCTAGAGTTTTGGACTGAGATCTTGCTATATATGGATTCAGATTACTAAACATGCCATCTCCTATCACACTGAAGTTGCTCATTAAACACCTATATACTCATTCAACATTTTCTTCTTAATATAAAACGTGCTCTGGAGGTTTGAGTGGTAAATTTTTGCTGCATCGATGAATATAGTCCATTCAAGTGAAAAACACTATTGTTCCATAATTTGGACTTGTACCAATTGTTGGTAGAGAAAACTTGTTCATCATACACAACTGACACCAATTTATATGTATTGAATGCATTCAGAAAACCTTGTGAAGTAATGTAATAGGGGGAGCTCAGCATAAAAATAAGGACACAGAAGCAATAGAAAACAAAGCCTAACCAAGTTAAAAGGAACAAAAGAATGGAACTATCATTACCATGTGCTTCAGTTTCTGGTAGTAGATTGGACCCATGAAGATTTATGCCTCAAGTGGCTGACCAAGAGTTCCTGAGAGGAGAAACATTAAGACTGGAATGGCAGGAACATGAGTGGAGAACATGTCACGAACCAAGAATATCAAAAGCATGCTTTCCGAATTTACAAAATATTTACATGACTAGAATAGTGTAGTACACTTGAAGCCTGCTTTTGTATATTATGAAGATTGTCCTCTTTTCCCAATATAATTTGTATAATATTTATTTCTATAAAAACCAAATTTGATCATAATATTTTTACATTAGCTTATTGCAAATTGGTGCATCAATGACTCATTCAATCCACAAGTAGGCTACAGGACTATTGAGTTAACTACTTTCTAATTTTGTCGAATCTAATCAATAGATTAACATGGTAATAACTGAAAAGCTCAAGTATAAAGTAATTTCAAATTAAGTATACCTGAGTACAAAAAATCTTTTCCACTGTAGCTGAAGCCATGCTTAATTAGAGTAGAGCTGGTATGCAAGAAATGGGTGTTAAAACTCATAGTAATAAACACACTTACAGTGCCAAGATGACCAAACGCAAAAGTATACCTTATGTCTGCAACATTGTCAGCATTACCACTTGGCTCACCAAATGCACTGCCATAGTGAAATCGGCCACAAGAAACGCCAGCCTTTCTACCAAGAAGTTCGATCATTTTACCTATTGTCATACGACTAGTGAGCAAAATAAGAGTAAGGCAGCATTGAAATAAGCATAAACACAAAAAATATAATAGTACCAGCAAAACAATTTAGCTATATAAAACCTTGTAGCATTGATTATTTTGCATGCCCATAATCAATGGATCCTATAGGACAAATATACTTCTTGAGGATCCTCTCTATAGCGGCATACTGTGGGAAGCCTTGTTTATCATATTGTTACCGGTCGTGGTATTGTTTTTGCAGTCCACATGTTAAGAGTCCATTTGTCAGTGCTCCTACTTATGTCTATTTTGGGCATTGCTTCATGTGCAGTGGATCATATCAGTGCTTGTTCTATGCTCATGTCAGTCTGCTTTATCTTCATGCTTACTCAACAGGTCATCATTTGTTTTATTGCATTTTTTCTGGGCTCTTGACCTCTTGTATGAAAGTCCAACAAGCATGAACTTCAAGCACTACAACTTCATTGATTGTATTGCTTCGTTAGTTATTAGCTGATTTTGGCATTTCCTACCTCTTAATGTGATAATTCTAGAGCCATACAGATTGCTAATGATCCCATGAAGTATGAACTTACAAAACACATTAGTGCCTGCCACTTTCACCCAGTCTCATTTTCATCAGAAAGCAATCTCTCTAGTATGTGCCTTAAAATTGCAAGTGGCAATCTTATTCAATTATAAGCACAAACTTGAGAGCAACATTGGCTTCAGTTGCTCAAACTCAGTGCTTCAGATGCTCCACTTCCGCTTTGAGATTGAAGGGAGTGTTAAATCTATCAAGGTTATGGCTCATGAGGTTCTCTATATAATGTCATCTCCACTACTGGAAACATCAATTTCTAACACCCCCATAGTTAGTGACAACAAAGAATGAACTAAAGAACCCAAAATCTATATTAATTTGGAGCTAAGCTAAATACCTCAGATGGTATACAGTTACAAAATAAAACTATACTTACAATATTCATATTAATGATCATGAGAAAAGAAACTTCCTCAAATAAAACGAGATAGGTGAGGAAAATAACAAACATAAAACAAATAACAAGCAAAATAAAACCTTGGGAAACCATGTGGATTCATTATTAAATCAGGACAGATTCCTCTCTCAGAAAAGGGGAAGTCTTCTTGCTGAATAATTGTACCACAAACGCCTTTCTGCCCATGTCTGCTACTGAATTTGTCACCAACCTGAAATACAAACATAAAAGAAAAAAATTTAAATCCATCCGTGCAAAACAAAAAGGATGCATGGAGCATACAAACCATACCTTTGGCCTTCTTGTATGACGAATAATACACTTAATGGACAACTTATCATTTGTATCTGAGCACAGCATTACACGATCTACGACAGTAGTCTCACCATCAACACCTTTGTAAATGGCAGGGGAGTCCTTGTAGCACCTAGATGGTAAAATGACAGGAAATCGAAACATATATAGCATTCATCAAGACAAAAACTTAATAAACCTAAAATTGAAGAGTGTACACATAAACAAGGAAAAGTACAACCCAAAGTACAAGGGG
>CM041644.1:4218057-4246637 GCA_023333625.1 Bothriochloa decipiens
AAAGTGAACTGCAATTTAGAACGGAGGAAACATACTACTAAACATCATAATTTGCAATGCGAACATTATAAAATATAGCATAGAACATCACATGTAGAGTGCTTGAACATCTCAAAGTACACCAGAGAACATCACATGTAGATTATCTAGACATTGCACTTATGATGCATGGATAATATGTGAACATCACATGTACAGTATTATGTCACAAAAAATATATTATAGAACATAATGTGTCTGCTACATGAACATCACAAAAATGATACCGAACATCACAAAATATATCCTAGAACATCAATGTACGCTTATTGAACATCACAAATTTCATCGCAGAACGTCACATTTCTACTCCTGAACATCAAAAAATACATGATGGAACATTATATGTGTACTACACGAACATCACGTGTATTTATAAATAAAAAAGGAAAACACAAAATTATAAATACAAAGAAGATAGAAAAACCTCAAAAGAATAACATACGAAATAGAAACAATTATCAATTTTATCAAAAAATAAATAAAATGTATAAATGTTAAAAAGACAAGAAAATTAAAATCCAATAAAAATAAACAACTAAATAGAAGCAAAGGAAAAACTTGCGAATTGGCTTGTAGTCTAACGGCAGGACGGTCCTGTGGGACGCTACCCACTAGAGTTCAAATCCTGGTGCTCGCACCTTTTCTTAGGATTTTCCTAAGATTTACTGGCGTTATGCATTAAGTGGTAAGCGATGTTTCCGTCGACGACGAGGCGCCAGTGGTGACTTCGGGAATCTTCAGATCTGCCGGCTGCTCAGTCTTTCCGAGGTGCTCATAGGGGGTAGAGATAGGTTTGCATATGTGTATTCATAGGGGTGAGTATATGTGTATGTTATGAGCGTCTGTGTTGTACTGTGTAATTCTTAAATGCAAAGAAAAAACTAAGAAAAATAAGAAGTAAATAAATTCAGGACTTGCTATTCTACATACGCCTGAGCAAGGAAATGGAAGAAGGAAAAATAATCAGGCGCGTTTGCTGGCTTATCATCTGCTTCCTTCCATCGGCTTAGCAGCAAAGCAGGAGATAGTGCTACAGACACGTCGCTTAAGCTCCCAGGCGATTGAAGTGGAGGGAACATGAATAATTTAATAGAGAAAAATAGATTGGCACTCGCGCATGGGCCGAAATCACTACTGGGCTGCGTAGCTGCACTGAGCTTGAGAGGAGGGGTGGTCGGTGCGCTGCTCCCTGCCGACAGATTTGCGCCCTAATATACAGGCTTATGGGAAGAACAACTGCAATGATGTGTTTTGGGAGGACGTGATACATATCTTGGCTACACCAACAAATCCTGGCCATGAGCCCATGAGGGGGAAAATGAGGATAGACTGGCTTGGAAAATGAGGATAGACTGGCTTGGCATCTTGATCGAAGAGGTGTGTTCTCAGTGAAGTCGGGATACCATGTCCTGGGTGACGAGGAAGAACGGATACCATGCCGAAGAGGTGTGTTCAGCAAGCAGGTTTTGTCTAGCGTGAACTCTGGAAATTATCATGCCCTTCAAGTTGAAACAGTTTATGTGTTACTGGCTCGAAATAGCTTAGCCCTAAAGCTGAATATTTAGAGAAGATTGGATGGAACTTGATACTCTATGTCCGGTCTGACTACCGCGTCCACTGCTTAGGGCATTTGGTTGACACCTTGTCGGAGGTGGTGGGTTCGAAACCCCGAGCGTTCGCTGAGGGAAATTTATATATATTTATCCTGGAACCTCGTGGGTGCGTTCGTCCACCTGTCAGAGGTGGAGAAAAACCTCATGCCAAAGCACATGTCTGTGGCAAGTCTAGTCTTACGAAAGTTGCGGTGCTGCTGTGTATAGGTGGGGCAGAGGTTCGAGGGTTTTCTCAACCTATGTAAGCATAATGCTTGAGGCTGTCTTTCCCCGTGGGTCGAGTTTTCGACGCTAGTACAGAAATCAACATTTGCAACGCCCCTCATTTCTAACAGAGGCGGCTAACAAAGCACACCGCCTCTAACATCACGAGACAGCACTGTAGCTACGCCACCGCCCCCATTTCGACACTAGTACAGAAATCCATCTTCCGAAACGGTTTTACTAAGAAACCCACCTCTGAAACTAGATAATCTTCAAAGTCGGTTCTGTTATGGGGGCCGACTCTGGAGATCGAGTTTCAAGGGCGGGTTTTTTATGTCAACCGATCCTGAAGGTTGCATTTTCTAGAGGCCGTTTTCTTAATCCATCCGCCTCTGGAGATCGAGTTTTAAGGGCGGTTCTTTTTATGTCAACCGATCCTAAAGATTGCATTTTCTTTTTTTAAAATAAAAGATTGTATTTTCTAGATGCGGTTGTCTTAATCCATCCGCCTTTGACAACAAAATTCAATATGGTGTATTCTCATGTATATTGCAAACTCGCATATATATGAGACATCCTGAAGAAATCTAAAAAATATATTCTGAAAATAAAATAAAACAAGACAGATGAGAATCCATCTGCCTTTGATCACCGAATTCAATATGGTGTATTTTTCTTTTATATTGCAAACTCGCATATATAAGAGATATCATGAAGAAATTTAAAAAATATATTTTGAAAATAAAATGAAACAAGACAGCTGAGTATGAGAATAAATTAGCCTGCTATCGCTATCTCGCTATCAACTTTGTGTGCCAGTGATAGCATATCGGTTTATTATCGTACTCCGCTGTCATGTTGCTAACATGTGTGCTTGGCTAGGGTTTTTAAACTAGTTGACCTCTCCTCCAACTTCCAATATGGTTATAAACTTTGCACTACAATGTCCCTACAATATCCATAGCTTTTAGGCTAGCACAACTTGGCCCAATGGGGTCGGTTTCTGCTCAAGAGAGAAAGAAAGAAATGGTTGAAGGATCTAAATTGAATTTAAGAAATTCGAGGACACTTGATGTAAAAGTTCAGTCCAGGTCGGGGCTCCTGTTATAGGGCTGGAACGTGTCTCAGTATAAGCCTTTTGCGCTAGTAGGCAAAGGACTTTTGTGCTAGTAGGGCTTAGCTTTTTTTTGTTTTTTATACTAAAATAACAAATTTGTAAATTGAGTGAAAAAATAATAGAAATATGTATATATATTTATACCTCTATCTCTTCCCTAATAATAAAGTGGTAAAATTCTCGATCATTTTTTGGTCCATCTGTTGTAATTACTGTAGTTTAAATAAACGATATAAATTTGTCTATATATATCACAATTAAGTTTTACTTCGATACTGATTTAATAGGACACTGGCATACTATATATGTAAATAAACAATAGTTATATTACGGATGCATAGTTATAGAAAATTAAATTATATATTCAAAATTATATATAGAAGAGATAAATATAAATAAATATTTAGAAAATTTCCCACAAAAGTTCATAAATATTTGATGGGCTTTTTTCCCACCACAACGCACGTGCATATGCCCTAGAATTAAAAAAATGCAAAAAGGAGCATCTATCAAACAAACGGTCAAAAATCACATGCTACCCCCTCCGTCTGAAAACAAACGGTCAAAAAAACTTGAATAAGAATACTTCGAGTTGAAAATGTATATTATTTTGAAATGGAGGGAGTAACGCTACTTTGAGTCGGCTGTAGTTCCAAGGCAATCACTTCATAATTAATGGCACCGCCTGATGGACTCTTGCTTTTTTAAAAATTTTACAGACCCGGACCGTCGATGAGTTCCTTCCAACCAAAGGAAGCTCCATGAATCATCCATTGAGGGGCAAAATTGTCATCCTGGACAGTCTTTGAGGGTTTTCGTTTGTCCCTCCATCGCAACCCAAGCTTGGCTATAAATGCCCATCATCGATCTTCTTCTTTCATCACTCACCACATCATCCGGCCATCTCGTGCCTCCCGCTCCAAAGCAACATCTCTCCTTCCTCCAGCTCCAAACCCACCACCATGGGGAACAACCCACCCAAGTTCCCCGCACCCCCGAGCTCCGACGACGACATTTCTGACCATGAGGATGCGGACTATGACGGCGACAGTTCCCCGTCCCTTCCGATCCTGAGTCCGATGCCGTCGAGTCGAGCGAGGACGAGAACCCGGAGGAGTTGGAGGAGGAGGACGGCACCGACTCCGAGGAGGAGGAGGAGGAGGAGGAAGAGGAGGACGATGACGATGACAACGAGGAGGAGAGGAGGAAGAGGACGAGGAAGAGGAGGATGGCAACAGCGGCGGCGATAATGGCAACGGGAATGGTGGCAACGGCAACGGCAGCGGCAATGGCAACGACAATGGCAACGACGACTGCAACGGCAACGGTGGCAGCAATGGCAACGACAACGGCGGTCTCTTCGATGAATTCATCGGTGAGAACCACATGGCCGACGAGCCTCCTCGCAAGCATGCGAAGGGAGGCTAATCATCATCCCCGGCGAGGATCGTGTTTAGAAGTACAAGTATTTAGTTTAATTAGTTTAAGTAGTAGTTTGTAATAGTTTCTGGATGATGAATGTGCCTCCTCGCTAGCGTGAGAGTGGAGGATAATTTTTCCTCCTCGCCAGTATGCGAGTGGAGGATGATCCTAGAGGATTATTTTGCCTGAGGATCATGTTTGACCAGTATTTTACTTCCTCGCAAGTGTGCGAGTTAAGGATGACCAAGAAGTTTGGCACCATCTCGAAGTTGATCAAGTGTTTCAATCATTGTCTTGGTTTTATTATTATAGTTTTTGATGCACTTTGTGATCTGTGCTAAAACGTGTTAAAATCTGTTTTTTAGACAAGGTTTTGACAAGTTTCTAAAAACTTCTTATAAACTACATAAAAGAGAAAAAATGACAAACCTTGATTTCTAAAAACTTCTTATAAACTACATAAAAGAGAAAAATATGTGAACGGATCAAAAACACTATAATTTTGCATTGATCACCACAAAGTATTATCTCCTAGGGCGCAACAAATAATTTTACAAAGTTTGCCAAACCAAAACTTAGGCATGGAAATTTTACGTCATCAACTAAGGCATGGCCCTTTGTGTTTTGTTATGCCGGACCATCCCTTTCTTGTATCAAAAAGCTACTGAAGTGAATATTTCTCCGGCCTTTGCTTAGTTTTCATGGCCAGACCATCCCTGCATTAGTTAGAAAAATGTAGAAGAAAATTCTTGTCCTGTGAAAATAAATTTTTCACCTAGGTTTTCTATACTAAGAGATCCACAATTATCCTATAATTTTTCATCGACCTCCAGAAATAATTGTCTCCTAGGGCACAAGAGATAATTTGGCAAAGTTTGACACCGCTATTAGAAGTATTAGGGCCTACTTCATTTGGTTCTAGTTTTTTTTGAACCAATTTAGAAAAATCTCAAACTTTGTGGTTGCTTCACACATGCCATTTGCAAGCCTGAGAAAAAGTTTAAGACCAATATGACACGGTGGTGCACATGGACCATACAAACCCTAAGAACCTTAGTGTATAGTCATGGTTCGATGAAAGGTTCTATATATCTTTGTGAAGAATGTCGACTCTGCCTATGTCAAAATGGTATGAATTTTTGAAGGGATTCATTTACACCAAGAATATGGCCCCACACAAGATATTAGGGTTTTCTGATAATTATTTTTATTATTATAACTTTGTTTGTGCTGCGTGAGACAAAATATGGTGAATTATGGATTGAAAACACTATAACTTTGCATCGACCACCACAAATTATTGTCTCCAAGGGCACAACAGATACTTTTACAAAGTTTGCCAAACCAAAACTTAGGCATGGCAATTTTACGTCATCAACTAAGCCATGGCCCTTTGTGTTTTTTACGGCCAGACCGTCCCTTCTTTGTATCAGTAAGCTACTGAAGTGAATATTTCTCCGGCCTTTGTTTAGTTTTCATGGTCGGACCATCCCTGCTTTAGTTAGAATAATGTAGAAGAAAATTCGTATCCTATGAAAACAAATTTCTCGTGTAGGTTTGCTATACTAAGAGATCCACAATTATCCTATAATTTTTCGTCGACCTCCGGAAATAATAATTTAATATAAGTCATTACAATAAACTAGATGTCCAACCACAAATTTCAATTACACATATATATGTCCAAGTACCCGAGGAAGTTCAACGTCGTCTTCACTATCAACTTTCCCCGGCACCAGCTCCCCGGTTGTAAAGTTGATCTTGACGGGATCTATATTCAGTGTAGTGTAGGTCACCTATGCTGTCTCCTAGAATAATTTGATCGATGTAGTGCAACGTATTAAAGAGTGCACTCTCCCTTGCCTCACAAGTACGACGACATGGTCTACTCACAATGTTTAATGTTGCTCTAGAATTCGGTGGGTCTCCCTTCTTTTTCCCAAGGACCTTTGCCTGAAATCCTGCCATAGTTTGTATTGGGTCCTTGTGAGCATAATCCCACTCATAACCCAATCTATGCATTGTCTGGTTTAAAATTGCTTCAAAACCGCACCCTGCAAAGGTCATGTCATACTCCTGTACCTATAAAAGTGTTGGGAGAAAGTAGGGTCATTAATTAGAACCAAGCTTTACAACATATATATATATACCAACCAATAAAAATGTAGATAAAACCTATGGAGTTTTGACTTAGACTTTTTACCACGTCATTTCGGTTATTCTAAGCAATCTGTGCACACAAGCCTTGAACATCATTACTCATGTTGCGATCTATCGCTTGGATCTTCAAGGAAGATAGAGTAGGCAGGATGATCCTGATATTTGTGAGCCTAGTTGTACAGGCTTGGACAACAGATTTTTCTGCAACAGCCTGCTCTGGTGCCATCACTCCCTCCTCAGACATTTGTAGAACATTTCGACGACCACGACCACGACCGCGAGCAATGGAAAAGCGAATTCATATTGCATTTATCATGGATCATTATTTCATACAAGAAAGGTCCGAGCATCCACTTTCTGAACCCCGAAAAAGGACACTATCTCTTTATGCCAATTGATTGGCTCAATTATCTATATGGTACAAATATAACTAGAATCATATATGAACAACACATATAATTAAGAAATATATTAATTTACTAGAAACATGAAGAGTTCCTTACTATGCTTGGTTGATCCCACAGTACATGTGGCACATTTACTTGATCAAAGCCCCTCGAACTTACATAGGCGTTGAAACTGAGTACTTCAGGTGGAGGGAGACCACGTCCAACCATCTCTTCTCACTTTATTTAATATATAATGAATGAATGGTAAATGATAAATGATAAATGATCAGCACATAGCCACATAATAATAACACATCTTAATAGAATACTCTAAGTCTATAACACTAGCATGAAATTAGGACAAACTATAAGAATAAATCCTAAGTTATTCTAACTATAAAGTCAAAGCATATGATGATTAGTGCAATTACACTTAGCAATCATGACAAGAAAAGGTTATACTAAAGCATAGTGAGTATTACAAAGGAAGATGAAGAACATAGCAATCACTTTCTTGTAATAGTTGCGCTCGACCTGTCCTATACTCGGGAGGAGGACTACAAAGGACTCAACATGACTATCACTCCCGTGATCTACCTCACGGTCCGAAATATGGTATAGGCACCACACCTATACAATATTTACCACTCACCCATGATATCAATGAGCAAGCTCTATACGATCCCATACTTGAATATAATTCTAATCCAACTATGCCAAGCATATAATTAAAGTAAACTAAGAACATCATAATTGAGAATATAAGCAAATAGAGCAAAGTCTTATCCAATATGATAGAATAGAGCAAAGTCATATTCATAGAATGATGAACAATATGAAATAAGCAAGAATGAATGTAAAAGTAGGAGAGAATTACCAAGAATGAAACCCTAAACCCTTGTTTGTTAGCCTCCTAGAATGCACCACAGCCCTCGGATCAAACCGACCTTCATGCACGGTAGAGATTGATCCTCAAAGGCGGTTGGGGTAGGATCCGCGATGTTGGACCTCATTGGTGCACGTAGCAGGGCGGGCGCCATGTCCATGTGGCCAATCGGCCTCCAGTCTGGTCTAGTGTCTTCTAGAGTATACATGGGGGCCTTCTTTCGTTGTTTTCCGATAGCCCCCTGCAAAAATAGATATTCACCAAAAATTATGGAATTCTATCAATATAACCCCTGTAGCTAGATGATATTTATATTTAGGTCCTTTCTCATGCTAAGTTGACGGTTAAAAAGAGCACTTATCAACCATCAACAACTCCCCCAAGCTTACCTTTTGCTTGCCCCTGAGTAAAGATAGACTCAGTGATGGATCAAGAGTTGCTACACTTTCATGCCTCAAAAGTACACATGCGTTCAAACAAGAACTCTCCTCTGGATTAGAATTAACTATTCTGATTATAGACTTACTCATATTACCTTCCACCATGGGGCTTGTAGCCGTCACTTGGGTCTTGAGTAGTTAAAAGACAGAACGGCCAAGTCAAGCACCATGTTTTAAGCTCTTTAATCAACTATTATTCCAGAGTTTTTTGTAGGATTTTCAAATAAAACTCAGAGATTCCTTTGTATGACCCTCTCAAGTCTCTCCTTTGTGGTATTTTTGGATTCTCACCAAGGCATTTAATGATGTATGCCTTCTCTCTTCTCTCAATGTATGTGGTATTTTTGGTATTTGGGCATAGTGACATTATGCCTCCTCTCTCTCACCCTATCTCTAATAAGCTTATATGGAGTTCATAGGTGGGGAGACAAGGAAAACATACTTGCAAACATTTATTATGCAATCAAACCATCGATCCAGAGAAACTAATCATACAATCAAATCAAGATATGCATGTGTATGGGATATATGGTATGTAGTGGATAAGTAGATAGTAATGATGGTAAGGGGTGAAGGGATGATAGAAGTGAATACCTAATTCTACTAAAGCTTCTTTGAAGGAAATTCATAACTCTTATTTGAACTTTGAAAAACTATGAGGAAGTCTTGGCTGCTTAGTGTATACACATTTTTTTCGAATGGGGTTATAAATATTTTTCTTT
The DNA here is from genome assembly GCA_023333625.1 of Bothriochloa decipiens. Classification (NCBI taxonomy): domain Eukaryota; kingdom Viridiplantae; phylum Streptophyta; class Magnoliopsida; order Poales; family Poaceae; genus Bothriochloa; species Bothriochloa decipiens. Next base: position 4,227,053 of record CM041644.1, read on the forward strand.
CCCCTCTTTCTTTCTTTTCTCTTCTTTTTTTAGAGCAAACAGCACCCAAGCTTCTTTTGAAATAGATAAATTGATAAGAGGTAGTAACAGAAATATTTGGAGCTTTATGGGCTAGCAAGAAAATGGTAGGCAAAATTGATGGAATATCTTTTTGGGTAGTTTACCCCCAGGATAGGAATAGAACTAAGTTTTGGGTGGATCTGAGTGGAATACATGAATGCGCACTTCCAGAATAGAAGTGGCATGAATGAATGGATGTATATATATATGTGGACGTGTACTTCAAGGATAGAAGCAGCATGTGTGTAGGAGAAATGTACGGGGATCTTGATTTTAATCGCATGACCAGCTCCTAAGGGTCTACACAGCTCGACCACACTCAATGCTCACAAGCAGTAACAAATGTGCAGGGGTTTTCCTAATCTAGTAAGCATGTATATGGCTATGGTAGAAATTTAAAAACTCTAGTCATACAGGAACTCATCATGCAACAATTTAAATTTTCAAAAGATAAATTCTCCAAAACTCTAGCATCTCTAGGAACAAGATAAACAACAACTCAAAGCTTTCCCATATTATATCGTCAACCACCTAGACTTAGATCAAGTATTCGCTACTCACAAGTTCAGGTTTAGAGCAAATCTTAAATCAAAACCATTGTATCCAAAACTTGGGAGAGTGCAAGTTTGAAAACTAGGTACTTGAAAGGAATTACGACAGAGCAACTATTCATCATTTCCATGTAAGAGTTTATTCTAGGGATTAAATTTTACCAAGGTTAAACTCTCCTACATTTTATTTAACAAATAGAAAAACAAAAATATAGAAAAAGGAAACATTTATTTGGTTTCAATGCTATGCATCTTTTTATTTATTTTAACAGAACAGAAATATGTAAACATATGAGTAAGGAAATACTTAGCTGGATACACGGGGGATGCCCTCCCCCAAGCTAAATGTTGACATAGTCCTTATTGATGCAACAGACAGACAGCGGAGGTGTACTTCCTCTTTAGGAGTGTTGATGATGATGACTGTTGAGACAGCACTCCGACAGAGGATAGATCATCCTCCTGTCTGTTAACTTTCTTTGATCCTTCAAATTCTGAGAAGCTCAAATAGACAACAAAGCTTGTGGAACTGATTAAGTGTTAGTCATAAATCTCTAAGCCTTGGTCGTATCAAACTTCCCTTAGGATATAAACATCTGACTTTAGCAGGATCTTTCTGATAACACATATTTTTATATTTTTGTATTTATGCCATGCAATAAACTGTAAACATGATGAATGCATATTTATTTTAGTTTTACGCCACCACAGCAAATATACTTATGGGTGTTATGCCACAAATTTACCTACATGGGGCTTAGCATTTATATGGATGCAATGCAAGATATTTATTGATGAAGTAAACATGCAACTGACTATGCATAAAAAGGGAAAGTAAATATGCTGGAAAATTAAATGCAATGCTGAAAAGGAAATTGATAACTTACCAAGTTTTACCTCTTGGCACGGCGTTCGACAATTTAAGTCCTTCGAACAGGACCTCCGAACAGGACAATTTAATCTTCTTGGGGCGCCTTGGATGACACCATTGGCTTAACTTCTTCTTGAGTTGAATTTGGAATTGATTGTACCTTTACTTTCCATACCTATTTTGTTGGTGAGGTTGACTTGGTGGAAGGAGTTGGTTGCACTATCTTTTCTTCTTTGTTTTCTTTAGGGATTCTTTCTGTTGGTGGTACAACTTCTTCCTCGGGATAGCGATCTTTGTATCTTGATACTGTTCCTTCATAGTCAGCCCATCCATCCTTGGTGATTTGATTCTTCTGATGGGTACGGGTACGACATCTTCTTCTATTTCTATTCTTCTTGGAATCTTCATTGACCATATAGTTATCATTAAAGTAGCAGCGTACCTTCTCAGAGGGGAAATGAAAATGCACTTCTCCTGTTCCAATGTAGATGATTGCTTGAGTAGTGTTTAGGAATGGTCTTCCAAGGATGATAGATGGATCATACTTATCTTCTCCCATGTCAATTACTAGGAAGTCTGTAGGGATGAAGTGGTCATCAATCTAGACGGGGACATCTTTTGCTAATCCATCTACGAAGCAAAATGATTGGTCTGCCATCTGCAATTGTGCATAGGTGGGATGCAGAGGCATAGTGCCATTGAGAAACTCATAAGTGACCTTGGCCATTATGTTGACGCCCGATCCGGTGTCACAGACTGCCTTCTGAAAAGAGTTACGATTGATTGTGCATTCAATGGTTGGAATACCTGGGTCGTCCTTCTTGATCAGATGTGGGGACTTGAGCTGATGGTCATGTTCTTTGTGGACTGATGTGACCATCCTCACTGCATTTACCTGTTCTGGCTTCTTGTTCTTCCTGTTGTTCTTCTTCGACTCATAGGCAAGTTGAGGGTGTGCAGGGAATTGTAACACTTGATTCTTGAATGAGAAAGTTTCCCTCTTCCCTGTGATGTTGAAATAGATCTTAGCTGTGTTGGAGTAGATGATAGCTCCAGTGGTGTTTAAGAATGGTCGTCCCAAGATGATGAGCGACTTCTCATCACCTCCTATCTCTATTACCACGAAGTCTGCAGGAACATACGAGCTGCCTACTCGCACACAAATATCTTCTAGAATTCCTTTGGCATAGCAAAGTGACTGATCTACAAGCTGCAAGCACGTGGTTGTGTATTATAAAGGATAATCGAACATTTTTTCATATATCACCTTAGGCATGATGTTGACGCTTGCACCGAAGTCACATATTGCTTCGTTGAAGTTCATACTCCCACTGGAGATCGAGATGACTGGTCTCCCTGGATCACCTTTCTTGAGTGGGAGAGTCTCATCATTCCAACCAGCTGTCGAAACACTCCAGTTGCTTCCTGCATTAAATATGTCTACAAGATTTGCAGATTCTAATTCTTCCAGCTTCCCCGGAATGATCTTACCTTGGTATTTGGGAGGAACAACCGTAACAAGCTAGGATATTTGTGACTCAATCATTTTATTAAAGCTATATTGATTCTTAATGGCAGTAGAAAAGTTATCCATCCTATTATTAATTGATTCTAGCACTTTATCGTTGGATGCTAACTTCTTAGACAGGTTATCCATTAACTTTCCTTGATTAAGCACTCACTTTCTCAAAGGAGGCTGATTAAAAGAATTGAAAGCATTATTATCTTGATAGTTACCTGAATAGTTAGGCCTTTGCTGTTGGTTCCAACCTTGATTCTGTTGAGGACGATAATAATTGTTGTTTTTGTTGATGTAGTTCACATCCTCTTGTAGCTCTGGGCAAGTGTTGCCTGAATGCCTAGTTTCTCCACATTCTTCACAAGTCATGCGAGAATAATTAATGTGCATGACTTCTTTCTTCTCACTGGCTTTATCATCGAGCCTCTTCATCAGCAGGTCCATCTTGGTAGACAGCATGTCTACCTCCTTGAGCTGGTGCATACCTCCACCTCTCTTGTGGCCTTGAGTTCTTTCTTTGTTCCAACCTTGGTTGGACGCCATCTTCTCCACAAGGGATGTGGCTTGAGAAATTATAAGTGATAAGAATGCACCTCCAACAGTAGCATCCATGGTCTCACGAGTGCTGTTGTTGAGCCCATGATAGAATGTTTGCATAAGTAGCCAATTCTCCATTCCATGATGAGGACATTCTAGGACGTAATCTTGAAAGCGATCCCAAGCTTCTAGAATGGACTCATCATGTTGTTGCTGAAAACTTTATATCTTCCCACGAAGAGCATTTTGTCTTGCCCATGGGAAAGAACTTTGCCAGGAAATTGGTGGAGCAAAGTGCCCATGTAGTATTCTTCTCCTTGTTTGCGTAGAACCACTGCTTCGCTCTCCCCAAGAGTGAGAATGGGAAAAGGCGAAGTAGTATGGCATCTCTGGAGACATCCTTGATGGTGAAAGTGCTGCAAATCTCTAAAAAGTATTGGAGATGAGCACTACCATCTTCATGAGCCTTCCCATAAAACTAGCTAGCTTGCACCATGTTGATGAGCGCAGGCTTAAGCTCAAATGGCCGTTCAATGTTCGCAGCAGGTCCAGTCCGGATGTTGGCCGTAGTTGGCGCTGAGAACTCACAGAGTGACTTATCTACCATGGCTTTGAACACTGGTGACAATTTGCGAATAACTTCTTTGTGATCTTCTGGTATAGAAGGAACTTGAGGTTGATTTGATTATGATGCTTGAGCTTTCTTTAGTTTGGCTCTGGTCCTTCTGATTAATGCTTCTGGATTATCAACAAAATTATCTGGAAGATCAAACCTGTTCATACATTACCCTGCATAAAATACAAGATAGACAAAAGACAAGGGTAAATCTGTATGAGTAGAGAAAATTGTGGTTCCTCGATCACATTAGTGGATGCAAGTGATGGCTCATATCCTTTTTGAATAGCTATATTCCTTCCCCGACAACGGCGCCAAAAATGCTTGTTAACACTTCTTACACCACTTAAGCTAGGTTGTCATCCCTGGCATGGTGCAGGAGTGTGGTATTAATAAATGCAAATGCTCCTCTAGAAATAAATATGAAATCCGCAAGCGCACAAATAATACCGATGTAGCATTTTAACCAGGAGTAAACCAGGTATCGTTATTTATATTTTTACCCATGGGAAGGAATGGCTAAGGATAATGAGCACTGAGCATCACTTCATGTGGTAATGGAGAGTATAACCATGTCTTTGTCTATCTCTCATACAGGGTAAGTGTCACGTAAAATAATATATAATGAATAAATGGTAAATGATAAATGATAAATGATCAGCACATAGCCATATAAAATAATAACACATAGCCACATAAAATAATAACACATCTTGATAGCCCACCACTGGGTACCCAGGAGGGTGTTTTTGTTCTGAGGAGCTTAGCAGACTGCGAAACTCCACGGTTACGGCAACAAGCTTGACGAGACAGACAATTTTATACTGGTTTGGGCCCTCGGCTTGTGTTGAGTAAAGACCTTTACGTCCAGTCGGCGTGAGCCTATTGCGTTATATTGATGAGTATGAGGGATTGTGTGTTGCTATGTACCTCGCATTGTTACAAGGGGTACCCACAGCGGCCTTATATGGGGCGAGGCTGGCTACGGGTTCCATGATTCCTAGTCAGATTCTAGGAATGAGTCCTAAACTAAGAGTTTCGTACTCTTTCCTATTACAACTTGTCTAGGATATGCTAGTTCACACGTTATGTTACTTCGTGTTGTACTCGAATCGGGCGATGGGTTCTTTGATCCTCCATTCGTATTCTGTCTTCTTGGGGAACCTTCGGTGTCCCCCATCGACAAGCCCTCGATCATTCCAGGATTTGGAACTCGGAAGCCGGGTTCTTTCGAGGCGAAATCTTGGGATGCTCTTTCTTTTGGTAGCTTCTGTCTTGGTTCTTCGATGAGTGCAATTTTAGAAAAAATTGCACTCACTGAGTGTATCCCTCGAGCCTCTTATTTTTTGGCACAAAAAGCTAGAGGATCTGTTGTAGTCTTCGTCTTCTGGTTGTCATTTTTTCACCTGGTGCAAATTTTGAGAAATTTGCACTCAGTGAGTGTAGCCCCTGGGCCTCTTGCTTTATGAAACAAAAAGCTGGAGGGTCTTGATAAAAAAATTTGAAAAAGTGCCTTCGGTGCGGGGTACTCCTACAGCCCCCGAGCCTTTTTCGGGTTCTTTTCATTGTGAAAGAACTCAGGAAAGGGTTTTTGGAGTTCCTTGCTGATGTAGCTCTTTATTGATGTATCATTGGTTGTTGGGTGTCTTTATTGCTTTTGTACTTTTCTTGGAATATGCTGCTGGTTATGCCTTCTTTGTCTTGTAGTGACTTTTAATGTTCACCCGTGAGCCTTGCGGGCGCTCTTGATGGCTTCTGTCTGCTTGCCTGCTTCCTTGTTAATTGTGAGGTGTACGCGCGTGCTTGTTCAGTCGCTTCAAAGTTTTGTTTTCTTCACATGACTATCCTTGCTTTTAGTGCTGCTTTCTTCTATAGACTTGGTCTTCATACGCCTATTTTTGCCTATAAATGTCGCTTGCTGGTGCCCGTTACTTCCTCATTCACTTCTAGTCTTCTTGTGTTTCTTCTTCCTTCCTGGTGCTCTTGTAGTCTTCTTGAGTTGTTGCTTCTTTCTTCTATAGTTATGGAGTTGGTGGTTAGCGAGCTTGACGAGCCCCTGGGCATGTTCTGTAATCTCTCTTAGCGAATGGTGTAGGACTTGTGATAGGGGCTAGTAGCAGGCTAGTCCCTGGGTTGTATCTTCTCCTGAAGGGCATTGAGGCACATGGAGTAGGGCTTGTGAGGTTGATAGCTATTACTGTCCTACACGAACTTCCAGGCCCTCTCCTTGATTATCTTCTTGCTATTTGTGGAGTTGATTAGCGTGTGGTCGGCCGACTACCTCGACAAGTCATTGCGCATCTGCAATTGATTTGTTCACTGCTGTATCATTTTGGTCTCCCGGCGCAGATCTGCACGTGTTGAGAGGAGATATCAGGTTCTTCTGAGGCGGCAAAGTGGTATCTCGCTGCTGTCTTGATGAACTTGGTGCCATTTCAACTGCCCGTTCGAGTAATCTTGGTTGCGAGTTCTCTTCGATGAATACGCTATCCGAGTTGCTTGCTGCTTGATTGCATTGAATCTTGGTAGAGGTTTGATAACCTCAAATTCCACTGGGTTCTTAGTAATCATTTTGTAATGATTCCCTTTGCTTTCTTTTGTAGACTTATCAGATCTTGTATCCAATTGTACCTTGTTGTAATCCCAATGTCTTCTTGATTAGTGAAATGAAAAGATATTTGTCTTGTCTTTGTTCCTGATGATTGTGCGAGTTGTTTGCTGACTGAGTTGGCATATGTATGATTGTGATTCTACGACTCTGATTGTGCCAAGTTGTATGATGATGCTCCTAGTGATGTATAACATGTGTTGCTTGTCTGCGGGTTCTTCTCTCATGCCTTTCGAAGTTTCTAGGTTCTTTTGGTGAAACAATAGTTGGTCCCAGTAGTTTGTTGAGCCGGTGGGTTGTTGACGTTCCCGTGTTCTTTCTGCCTTTGATGCTATTATGGTAGGAGGCCTTGTTCGAGATACTCTTGTTTTCTTCCCGTTGGAGAGTTACCGTTTGTCATTATTACCGTTAGTGTTTATCCATTGCGGTCGCTGTCGTGCTCTCTAGTTTAGGCAACTTTTAGCCCGTTGGGACACTTGGATCATCCGAAGCTTATAAATTCTTTACCACTTAACCTTCTCCCTTACGCCTAAGCCTTTGCCATTCATACACACAAAAAATCCCCAATCTCTCTATTCTTCTTGTTGTCTCCGCCGCACATGAAACCCTAGTTTTTTCTGCTTTCTGCCATGATCTATGGTTCCTTTGGTCAATCCGCAAGCTTCATGGCTAGCACACGATCCCAGAGTAAGGGCAAGTCCCCGAGGTGAGTTTTTTTTAAAAAAATTCTTTCTTTTGGTTGGTCATGTGGTTTTCTTGACGGGGTTGTCTTGTGTAGAGAGTATGGCCAGCGCCGGTGACGACGGCTGCGGATCTCGAGGTGCTGGTGGAGCGCGACTCACTATAGGAGCAGTCACTTTCTGGTATACCTTGCCTGGCCAAGATCTTGTCCCTAATCCTTCTGCTGATTAGACGATTCTTTTTGTTGCTTTTGTTGCTGCGGGACTATGTTTTCTGCCTTCTTCCTTCTTGATGGAGTTTCTCCAATTCTTTGGTCTTCAGCTCTATCACCTTCCCCTAACAGGGTTCTCTATCTTTCTGCCTTTGCACACATGTGCAAGGTGTATCTCAGGGTTCCCCCTAATCTCCATTTCTTCTGACACTACTTTTGCCTCAAGTTAGATTCCAAGACAGTGCCTTTTGGTTGCTATACAATCCAGATTCGTCAGGGGATGGCTGTGGATCTTTTATCCCTTGATTTCTTTAATAAGAGGATTTGGGCTAATAAGTGGTTCTACATCCCCAAGCCTTCTCCTTACTTTTCTTCTAATCTTTCTATCATGCCAGAAGATACCAGTCTTTAGGCTCAAAAACTCTCTGATGCTGAGCTTTTGGCAATCGATCCTCCTCTTGTTCATCTTTGCTATGTTAAGGTGTTGGGCCTTACTTGACTTGGCATTGTTGCTGGGTTCTTCCGTCATCTCATGCAACCTCTCATGCAGAGGGATCATCTTGGTTTTGAGTATACCGGGATTCTTGATTCCTCCCGGATTAAGGCCGAGGTTGTGCTTAGCAATGATGATTTGTTGTTGCGGTTGAATGAGGTCCTTGGTAACATCCCTTGCATTCCTCCTCGGCTTGAGGAGTATACTTTTGCCAATCCTCCTCCTGCGGTAAGTGTTTGGTTTCTCGAATCTTGTTGGTGCGGGTTCTTTTAATTTTTTTCCAAAAAATAGACCCCTTAAGACCCTGGTCTGATTTTTAGGTTCAAATTACTCAGTGCGCAGGAGCAATGTTTCGCTTGGCGGTTGACTGTATTGTCGGTAATGGGGAATCAATTTTATTCTAGAAGGACAGGTGGTTGAATGGAAAAACATTAATGAACTAACCCCAAATTTGATCAAAGTTGATCCCAAAAGGTCACTCAATAGAAGGACAGTAGCTGAGGCTCTGAATAATCAGAGATGGGTGGCAGACATCAAAGGTGCATGTACTGTCCAAGTCTTGGAAGATTTGGGATCTGGTGGAAGGCTTGACCCTGCAGCAGGAAGTACCTGATCAGTTTAGATGGAAGTTAACTCAATCAGGTACATACACTAGCAAATCAGCGTATGCTGCTTTCTTTCTTGACCATCAAATTTGCACCATGGAAAAGGATTTGGAAGAGTTGGGCTCCACTCTGGTGCATGTTCTTCATTTGGTTGGCTATCAACAATCGATGTTGGATGGCAGATCGACTTGCTAAAAGAGGCCTGCCCCACTCCAAGGCTTCTCCTTTTTGTGATCAAGACGAAGAAACCATACATCACATCCTTGTGGGCTATGTCTTCACCAGGCAGATTTGGTTTTTAATTCTCCAAGCCCTACATCTACCTGCTCTAGTTCTCTCACTATCAGACACCAAATTTTCTAGCTGGTGGAGGAAAGGTCTTCGGCTTATTCCGAAAGAGTTACAAAAGGGGTTCAAACGCAGGAACTCTTGTATTTTCGAGCATGCTAGGCTTAGCATTCCAGATCTGCTCCGAGTGATAGCTGATGAATGCAGTTTTAGGGGGTTGGCAGGAGCTTCTAAACTCCAAGAGCTCCTTGCCCAGTCGCTGTCCTTAGCCGCCTAGCATGTGGCTAGGATTGGTCAGGGTTTTAGTTGTTGCTTCTTCTATTTTTATGTAAGAGTTTGTTTCCTATTTTGGCAGTGTATGTGTGTGTTGAAGGGGGGGTGTTTGGAGTCTTTTTTGTACTTGGGACAGTTCCTGCCGACCCTCTGTTTATTTCTTTTTTAATGAAATGACAAACAACTTTCCTGCGTTATTCGAGAAAAAAATAGGCAGTGTTATCTAGGATAGCTTTTTTTCCCTTTCCCTCTAGAAAAAATAATGATTTATTCAACTTTAAAATCAGCTTTATTATAGCCTTTAAAAATGATTTTAATAGCAGTCTGTACATGTCACATTTTACTTCCAAATGCCAAATCTAAACCTTGAGTGAATATTCGTAGCAGTTAGCAGCGATGGTCGATGTCACCCTTTCATGAATGAACTACTCTAATATTTTTATATGTATTATTTAAGTTCTCCTCTTGGCAGATAAGATTAAAAGGCTGAATAAGATTTTTTGGGGGGCAATTAATAAACCTTGCTCTTACTATTCCATCATATATAGCCACTTCCAATTTAGCATTACATTTGGCTATCTACATTACCACACAGAAGTTCACTACTACATTTCTGATAGATTCTAGCAAAGTTCTTTATGCAAGTTCAGTAAAAAATACAGTTTGCTTTGCCAATCAATCCAATTTGTTTAGTCCTATCTTATCAGGTTCGATTGCTCCTGTACTTGATGAGATTCAGAATTTTGTTGTCACCCTGGCGACACAGAGCTTTGAAAGTCCAGCTCTCTATAAGCATTAAATAGCTTTTGATAGCAGTTCACATGATCTAGATCTACATGTGAAAATACTACCTTTAGGTTTATAATAGCTGGTGTCACAATAATAATTCAGTTTATGAACCCAATGTTTGGTTCTGCCAAGCCATCACCTCTTTATATCAGCAACACAAAAGATCTCAAAAAGAAGTAACTTAGCAGGTATATGTAACACTTGGGTTGGGGGCTCTGGAGGTGGCGGCTATGGTTGGGAAGGGGCCTAGGGCGACGGCAGGAGGCAGGAGGCGTAGAGGGAGCGAGAGGAAAGTCTAGATCCTCTAAATCATATCCAATCTAAACCAACTCTATTCCTATTTCAATTATTTCCCTCCTAGTGGTGCGGCTGGCCACTTTGTGTCTGGAGCCAGGCCCCTTCTGGGACCTTCCATTATACATGTTACAGTATACTATTCAACAACCCGTCCTGACAAAACTACCAAACAAGCCCCTTGCCACAGCTAACATTGGCTAGCAAGGTATTTTGCTCATCCAAACAAGGAAAGATGGCAATGAAAGTGTGAGATATAATCTGCTGCTACCCAATTCTCTTTTGCCTGGTCAGGTCAAGGGCAATATAGATGGATCAGCTGCTAGTCATGGCTGTCCAAGTCCTTGTTCTTGTAGCTAGATTGGCAATAGGCCATACCATGTACTTCTAGAGGTACACCAGCAAGTAGTGGGCTGGTACTAGGAGTAGAAATGGCTGATCTAAGCCATGTACCTTAGGAGTATATAGTTGGTAGACTTGTACCATAGTTGGTACATGTATTGTGTATAAATAGGCATGCAATGCAATGAGAAAAGGCAGCCATTTGCCACCAACACTTGGAGTTTTAGGTTTCAGCCACTACTGAAACCGTGTGCTGTGTGTGTGTGAGAAGTGAGCTCAGCTCATCTTCTTCCTTAGAGTAGGGGAGGAGAATAGGGAAGGTGAGTAGGTAGTGCTCACCTTGTGTTTGCTATGTGCAGGCGCCAACACGTGGTATCAGAGCCATACATCATTGCTAGGCTCAACCGTCGACGATGACAGACATCGGTGGGGCGTTGCCGGGCGCTGGCGCGGGCGCTGGGGACAAGCAGCTTCTGCCCCAGCCGACTCCGCGGGTGACGAAGGTGCGCACGATGAGGGAGTTTGGTGGGAACAATTCCTGGTCAATGCTCACCTGCACCAACTACGGTGAGTAGGCCGTCCACATGAAGTGGAAGCTCCGCGCCTGCAAGTGGTAGGCAGTCGTGGAGCAGGGCAACGCCGACGAGGAGTTCCATGAAGCAATTGGCCAGAAGAACTTGATGAAGGAGGCATGGGAGATGCTGGCATCGTTCTGCATCGGCTCAGATCGAGCTAAGCAGGGAAAGGTGCAGCAGCTGTGCCGAGAGTTCAATGACATCAAGTTCAAGACCGGCGAGTCGATGGAGGACTTCACGTTGCGGTTCCAGTTGCTCGCAAGTCAGCTAGCCACCTACGGCAAGCCGCTAGAAGACGAGGACGTCATCAGCAAGCTCCTCTGTGTCATGCCTCTGAAGTATGCCCAACTTGCCCTGTCCATCGAGACGATGCTAGACTTGTCCATGCTGACGCTCGAGGATGTGGCGGGGCTGCTGCGCGCGGTGGAGGATCGTGGTCTGGCTGTACCAGAGAAGGAAAAGCCCAAGCTGATGCTGACGGATGAGGAGTGGACGGTGCGGATGAAGGAGAAGCGCAAGTCTAGGGAAGGCTCCTCCTGCCACGGCGTTGGTGACCGCTGTAACATCTCGGCCTAGGGCTTAATAGGATTAATAGAATACTCGTGCCAACAAGTTGCAACTTCTTTTCTGGAAGCTCATCACTAAAGAACTCCGAGGTTAAGCGTGCTTGGCTTGAAGAAATTTAGGAATGGGTGACCGACCGAGAAGTCTTTCCGGGTGCGCACGAGTGAGGACAAAGTACGCAGAAAAGACTAGTGTTGGTCTGTGAGGGCAGTCTATGTCCTGGATAAGTGGCCAGATGTAAGCGGGCCTAGCCTCGAGGAGGCGGGATGTTACAAATGGTATCAGAGCTGACCCTTGTGGTTTCACGGACGCGTGTGTCAGTTGCGTAGGCATGGTGTGCATGGCTGGTGTGGATCCGGAGTGGTCGCACAGCATGACACATGCGCTGGCACTGGACACACGGACGTGGCCAAGAGGGGACGTTCCTGGCCTGGGGTTGACCGAAGAGGACATCGGTCTCCTAAGGGATTGAGTATGTAACACCTCGGCCCAGGGCTTAATAGGATTAATAGGATACTCGTACCAACAAGTTGTAACTTCTTTTCCGAAAGCTCATCACTAAAGAACTCTGAGGTTAAGCGTGCTTGGCTTGGAGAAATTTAGGGATGGGTGACCGACCGAAAAGTCTTTCCGGGTGCGCACGAGCGAGGACAAAGTACGCAGAAAAGAGTAGTGTTAGTCTGTGAGGGCAATCTATGTCCTAGATAAATGGCCAGATGTAAGCGGGCCTAGCCTCGAGGAGGCGGGACGTTACAACCGCGGCGGCGATGGCGGCAAGAACCGCGGCAAAGCGCCAGCGGACAAGAAGAAGAAGACTGTTGCACCCAACGCCTGCCGAAAGTGCGGCAAGGTGGGACATTGGGCGGCGAGTACCCTGATAGGAAGGAGAAGAAGGAGGAGGCACACCTGTCTCAGGACGACAGCGACGACAAGCATGCTCTGCTGATGGCAGAGTATTGTGCGATGTAGAGCGGTGAAGCAGAGGAGGCAGCGGTGGAGCAGAGGACTGTGTCACTGGCCGTTCACCTCGACGAGCCACGTGCGCAGGTCCATCTGGGTGCTGTTGGTGATGAGCTGGAGCAAAGGTGGTACCTCAACTCCGATGCGAGCGACCACATGACGGGTTGTCGCGCGGCCTTCTCTGACTTGGATGAGACATCCACCGAGAGCGTCAAGTTCGGTGACGGCTCCCGAGTGTTGATTCGGGGGCGTGGCACCATGCTCTTCCGGTGCAGGAACGGTGAGTACCGCACGCTCACCAACGTTTACTTCATCCTAGAGCTCCGGTGGAGCATCATGAGCCTGGGCAGTTGGATGAGCGCGGAGCGGAGGTGTTGATTCGCGACGGCATGCTGCGCATTCGGGTTCAGGACCGATGACTGCTAGCCAAGATAACAAGGTTGTGAAATCGGCTCTATCTTCTTGATCTGAAGGTGGAGCAGCCAGTGTGCCTGGCTGCTCAGTGCACAAAGGAGCCGTGGCTGTGGCACGAGCGGCTTGGTCATCTTAGGTTCGATGCTCTGGCACAGCTGGGGAAGATGGCCATCTGTTTGCCGCACATCAAGCATGTCAGTGAGCTGTGCGATAGCTACTTGGAAGGGAAGCAGAGGAGACTGTCGTTCCCCAAGGCGGCACGGTATCGCACAGAGGATCTGCTCAAGCTAGTCCACGGGGACCTTTATGGGCCGATCACGCCGGCGATGCATGGCGGCCGATGCTTTTTCTTGTTGCTTGTGGATGACAACAGTAGGTACATGTGGCTGCGGCTATTGACAAGCAAGGCGGATGTGGCAGAGGCGATCAAGCAATTGAAGACACGAGCAGAGGCCGAGTCTGGCAAAAAGCTCAAGGTGCTGAGGATGGATCGCGGTGGTGAGTTCACAGCGGTCGAGTTCACCACCTACTGCACGGAGGAGGGGGTGAGGCATCATCTCACGGCGCCCTACTCATCACAGCAAAATAGGGTGGTGGAGCGCCAAAACCAGACGATCGTTGGCATGGCACGCTCCATGATGAAGGCGAAGAAGATGCTGGCGGTGTTTTGGGGCGAGGCCGTGACCACGGCCATCTTCATCCTCAACCGCGTGCCCACGAAGGCCCTAAAGGGGCGTACTCCATTCGAGGCTTGGCATGGCTGCAAGCCGAGTGTTGCATTCATGTGCACTTTTGGTTGCATCGGCCATGTCAAGGTCACCAAGCCCGACCTCGGGAAGCTAGAGGACAGGAGCACCAAGATGGTGTTCCTCGGCTACGAGGACAGATCGAAGGCCTACCAACTGTATGATCTGGTGGGAGGGAAGGTGCTGGTGTCCCGTGAAGTCGTCTTCGACGCGGCGATGGCGTGGAGTTGGGACAAGGCTGCGACGGGGGAAGCATCGGGAACTGGTGGCATCTGCAACTCGTTCATCGTGGAACACATGGTGATCCACGGTGGAGGCGAGGCTACGGTGGAGCAAGCAGTGGGGGAAGCAGGGCTAGAGAGCCCGTGGCTGCAGGGGCAGGAGAGCCACCTAGTCTAGCCATGGCAAGCTCCCTATTCCAGTGCTAGACTCGCTAGTCCAGGTAGGTGCGTCCTCCCCTATTTCGCCAGAACAGGGGGCTCCGGTGCAAGCAGACGTCGAGTACGCGTCGCCACCATCCAATCTCTCGGAGTTCGTGGATGCATACCATGAGGGGGAGGAGGTGCGCTTCCAGGACCTTCCATTAGACGTGTTACAGTATACTATTCAACAACCCGTCCTAACAAAACTACCAAACAAGCCCCTTGCCACAACTAACATTGGCTAGCAAGGTATTTTGCTCATCCAAACAAGGAAAGATGGCAGTGAAAGTGTGAGATATAATCTACTGCTGCCCAATTCTCTTTTTCCTGGTCAGGTCAAGGGTGTTGGAGTATGAGTGTATTAGGCCCATGAGGCCCATGTATGACATGCTATATTGCTACCCTTCTAGGGTTAGCCCAATTATGAGAATTAGAAATTTTAACATGGTATCCAACTAGGGTTTCCTTCCCTCCCTCCTCCCCAGCCGCTAGCCACCGGCTGTCCCACCGCCGCTGCAGCCATGGCTGGCCGTCCTCCTCCCTCCCCCACCTATTTCCACAGCTTTCCTCCTCTCCCCAACTACGCGTCATGGGCACAGGTGGCCCTTCCCTCTCTTGCAGCTGCCCCAGGCGCTCCCAGCGCCGCCACCGCTCCTCTTCTCATAGAGGCGAGCGCGGGTGCCGGCGGCGCGAGCGCGGGTGGCCCGGGTGCCGGCGCGGGTGGACCGGGCACTGACGCCGGTGGCCCTGGCATGGGCGGGGGTGCGGGCACCAAGGACATTGACCCCCCGGACGCAGCCGTCGGTGGCCTGGGAATGGGCGCAAGGGACGCAGACGCCGTGGTGGCCGTCGTCACCGCTGCCGGCCTGGGCATGCAGCCACGGGGCGCCACTGTCACCCCTCTCATCCTGGCGGCGGGTGCACGGGCCGGGGCCGTGGGCGCGGGTGCAGGCACTACTCCTTTCCCCCCACCTCCTCTGCTGCCCATCGTGGAGTGCCCCAACTCTGCCATCACCGCCGCCCTCGTCGCTGCCTGGGCAGCTATCGCGGACAGCCAGGCCGGTGTGCGTGCGGCCGCCCTCACTTGGGAGCGCGAGCGTGATGCGGCCGATGCACTGGCCTGCCACATCGTCGAGGCGGAGCAGCTCCTCATCCTCCCTGCCTCACCCGACATTGGGGCCACCTCTTCTGGCTCGATGGGTCATCGCGTGTCCCACACCATGGTCATCTGGCATGATCCGGCCGATCCGCTTGTGGCGCAGCTCCACTACCAGGCCGGCGGTGTCCAGAACATCTGGCTCCTCGTCTCGATCGTCCTTGAGCCTAGTCGCCCTCCTACGACCGTTGGCGGGACCTGGTCCTGCTCACCCTTCGCCGCTACGCCCTAGACGACCATGTCCTTGTCGACGCCTCGGTCGCGGTCCAGACCCCCGTGTGGCTGCGCCTTGATAGCATCGTCCTCTCCTGAATCCTCAGGACGATCTCCCTCGACCTCCACGACCTCGTTTGTAACTCTGCTGACACTCACCGGGCCTGGCTTGCGCTCGAGGGCTAGTTTCTGGGCAATGCTGAAGCCTGGGCTCTGTGTCTCGATGCGAGCTTTCGTACCTTCATCCAGGGTGACCTCTCCATCGGCGAGTTCTGCCACCGGATGAAGGGCATGGCAGACTCCCTCGGTGACCTTGGTTGGCCTGTGGAGGGCCGTATCCTGGTCCTCAACATCCTCCATGGGCTCAGTGACCCCAACGCCCACCTCTAGACGTGGATCACCTGTCAGCGGCCTTTCCCTACCTTTCTGTAGGTCCGTGATGACCTTGTCATGGAGGAGCTCACTCAGGGCATCCAGCCTGGGTCTATCTCTGCGCTGGGGTCTCTCTCCGCGCTGGGTCCTTGTCTTCCTTGATTGCTCTTGCCACTACTCCTCCGCCACATCCATCTGCTCCACCACCGTTGTCTCTTCTTGGTCCTCCTCCCCCCCGGGCCGAGCGGGGGTGGGAGGGTCATGGCAGCCGTCGCCACTGCAGAGGGGGACGTGGTGCAGGTGTGGGCCGTGGGAGCAACCCGGCATCGGCGCCTCCATGACGTGCACCTTGGCCCTCTTTTCACAACCCGTGGTCGGGGCGCATCTCCATGTGGCCCTTCTAGGCTCCCGGTGGTGAGACTCGCCCACCGGCGGCCATGCTCGCTAGTACTCCTCTGGGCTTTCATTCCACGTCTCCATGGGCTACACCTCCAGGCACCTCACCCGGGCCGTGGGTGACACCTCCCGGCGCCTCGCTTGGGCCTGTCGGTTGGAACCCGGCGGCCTTGGCCAGCTCCTTCAGCACCATGGCCCTGACACCACCTGTTGGTCCAGACTGGATCACCGACTCAGGAGCCACTTACCACATCACTCCCGACCCTGGTATACTCTCTTCCGTTCACCTTCCTTCTTCCTCTCACCCTTGTTGGCGTCCTTAGAGCCTATTTTCTACCGCCAATATGTTACTAAAATAAATAGTAGGTAGGGCTTTAAACTAACATTTCCACAAGTTTTCGTGTATACTTGACTTGCAGGTGTGACATGTGGAAATGCACAACAACTAGAAGAAAGCACAAAAGCAGAAAGACAAATTCAAGAATGTGCAAATAAGACAAAGAGAGGAGCCCACCTTCAGTGCATACCTAGGCCTGATCGTAACCGCAGGAGAGGTCTAGGCCCAGGAAGGAACCGACCACCCGATGGCAGTGGCTAGATGGCCCCACAAGGGGGATGGCCGGTCCCGGGGGCGGCCGTTCCCCCGGTGGCCCTCCTGTAACAACCCGAAAATTCAAACTAAAATTTTTTTTCGACAAAACCCTGAATGATGTGGTGCGACATGTCATCATCTACCCCTTACATATGCATCAACCCTAGCATGTCATGCATGGCATTCATATGTTGCAAATTAATTAACATCTCATAACCATGCTCTATGTTCACATGTTACATTTTAATGTTTCAATTGTTCAATCATCATGTTGCATTAAAAAGAGTGATTTGGATTCTTATTTGGTTTATGTGTTGATTATTAAAAAAATGACAACATAATATTTATTTTGACAAATAAATATTAAGGGAATAATACCCTAGCATTATTTGGGCCATGTATGCTCACTATTTTGTTGCACAAATTTAGCACACCATATATATATAAGTATATATAAAAATATATTTAAAAATGAAAAAGAAAAAGAAAAGGAAAAGAAGAGGAGGAGATCGGCCCGAGCAGCCAGCCGGCCCGCACGCGCGCTCGCCTGCGCTCGCCGCTCGACCCCGCGCTGCGTGGCCCAACCAGGCCGACGGCCCAGCAAGAGCCGCGCGCGTCCGCGCGCCGCACCGAGCCTCCGTTGCCGATGAGTCGCTGACGATGGGGCCCCGAAGTGGGACCCACGTGTCAACGCGCCCGCTGAGGTCACCCGACCGGCCGCGTGTGCTCGCATCAGCACTGTTCCCCGGCGTCGCTCCTAAGCAACCTGCCTCGACCGCTCGATCCCGTGTCACCCCGCATCGACGCGCGCCCGCAAGCCACCTGGACCGACCAGCCCGCGTAAAGTTCCCACGGCCGCAGGCAAGATTCTCCGCGCGTGCGCACCTGCGCGGTCGCCGCAGTGGAACGCTGCCGCCGTACAGAACTTCGACACCCAGCGCTACCTAGCCCCCTCTCACTGTTCTCTGGACCCAGATCAAGCCTCAGCTGCTGACATGGACATCCCTTGGCTGCTCGATCAAGCAGAAGCCGTGATCGACCGTCCGTCGGCTACCTACCACCGCGTCCGCCCTATAAAGCAAGCACCCCGGCACCCTAGGGTTCCGAGGCCGCCGCCACCGCTCTGGTGGAGCCCAATTCCACCTTGCCAGCCTTGATTGGAGAAGAGCTGAAGGGAGGGGGAAGAAAGGAGTCGGGGAAGAAGAAGAAGCCGCCGCCGGAGTTGGGGAGGAAGACCGTCGACTCGAAGCCACCGCTGCTGCGTCGGGAGTAGGAAGGAGGAGCAGTACCGCGAGCCGGAGCCACTTGGACTTGTACCTCACCTCCATCCTCTTCGACCCGTCGGTGAGCACCGCCATCGCCGCTCTCTCGAACCCTCCGCCGTGCTGTTGGCCATGGCGCTCCGCTGTGAGCGCGTAGGCCCAGGTTGCTACCGACCTCACTGGACACACCCGCACACACACATGAGACTAGCCGAGCCTCCTTGGACCACGACATCGGGAGGATGCTAGAATGGAAGCCACCCAGTTCATCGCCGCGCGCCAAGCTCCGCCATGGTGAGAACACCCAGCCGCCTTTCCGTTGAGCCTCGACCGCCATTGTTTCTGGATCCGCGCTCGCCTTGATGAGACGGACCCCGTGCACACCCTAGCTCCGCATTTGCCTCGCCAGAGCACCGACCCGAACCACCTTGTCGTCGACGTGTCAGTACATTGCCGCTCCAGAACGCAGCCGTTCACCATCGATTCCTGCCACCATCGACCACCCTCGAGGAGCAGGAAGAAGCCGGGAAGCTCCGCCGTGATGAGCTACATCGAGTGGGCAAGATGGGGACTGTGGACCCTCTCGGAGTGCCGTTGCCGTGCACCGAGGACCTGTCGAAGCTCCGCCGTGGGAGTTGCTGCCTGCGCGGACTCCGCTGTGTGTTTTGGTCACCGCCGGCACCTTGAGCAGGTGTTGCGTGACTCCAACCGTTCATCTACGCCACCAATTGGAGCAGGAGTGACTCGGTGTGAAGTGAACATCGAGCGCCGTCGCCATCGAGCCGCCGTCCGCCGTAGAGCTCATCACCGGAAGCAAAGCTGCCGCCCTGAAGCCCGTCAACGTGATTGTCGTGAAGTCTCGAAACCGATGGGCGGGTTAATGGCGCCAGAGATCCTTTGTGGCACCAGGAATCGAGGATTTACCTGCCGCCGATCGCCGAGGAGGAACTCTGCATTCGAGCCGATCTCGTCCGAGACAGATCACGCACTTGAACCGACCCTCGAGTTTGACACTTCGATGCGCCGACCCTCGAGTTTGACACCTCGATGCGTCGACCCTCGAGTTTGACACCTCGATGCGCCGACCCTCGAGTTCAACACCTCGAGCACCGTAACCCTTGAGACCATGCCCCTCGAGACCGTATCCTCGAGACCGTACCCTCGAGAGCATACCC
>CM041644.1:4246647-4260795 GCA_023333625.1 Bothriochloa decipiens
GCGCGCGTGCATCGATGATGGTTATCTGGTGGATTAGTGAAACCTCTACAGAGTGTATGGTTGATCGATCGATACATATGCCGAATCCTCGGCTATGGACCTTTCCTATGTTTCACATGCACCGGACTAGTGAGTGGAGTGTTCTACCTTCCTCTGAGTGTGATTTCCGGCCGTGAGCCAGTTTGAGGGCTGCGGGCCATTGAGGCAAGCCAAGAGGGAGTTGGCTTGTCGACCAGAGTCTGAGAGGGTGTTGGGGGAGACGAGATGATGCTACAGATATGGATGGAGATAGATGAAGGGAATGGGTTTGTGTTTAAAACTTGTTTTATATACTTGAACAATTCATAGGAAACCCCAGCCTTATAGGTTCCTTTTGAGATACCCTTATTTTTTTTGCATCCACTTCCACAAAGCAATGCATAGGGTGGGAGTGTGGCCAGTACAAATCATACTGATAATTTGGTTTCAGGTTCAAGGAGTGAGTACTCATTTGGGGAGTACAGTGATTGAGGGTTTCGTGCCTACGCTCAAGTTGGAGAGAAGAAGATAGCTTCCGCACCTCAAGCTTTTATTGTTATGCTGCATGAACTCTGATTCCGCCCCTGTGGCGATGTAATAAGTTATTGTAACTCCCTCTATTTTCTCTCTTTTGTTTGATGTATGGATTATGGATTCAACTGTTATTGGGTAATGTGATTTAAATGGTCATATTACACTCCGACACTGTGGATTTCCCTTCGTGAAAATTGACGGATATGTGGGTACCCCACGGGCAGAGAGGTAGGTTAGCAGGTGGTGACAGCCCTGCCCGTCCCTAGCATTCCCCCATGTTTGGGTATTCAGTAGGAGTTCATAAAGTCTCTATCGGCTGGCAGACCAGCTGCGGGGATCTCCCTGTCATCCCAGACTTAGTCCTAATGCTAGGCATGCTAGTTAGATGTCTACTAACAGTTCTTTACATAGCTGTATAAGACCAATGCCTGCTCAATTAGATATATTGTTTTATTCTTTATTTCTCTTTTATCCTTGAGGTTGGCTCAGATGTGTGTCCACTATCTTTGAATTATGATTTACCCCTGCCTATGCTATGTCTACCTATGCATTCAATAATTGATCATGTTTATACCAAAGCTAGATGCATTCGTCCAGCCCTCCAACGAGAAATTATAAATACGACACCTCTGAATACTCGCGGGTTGAAATGCTACAATGATAGTTCCGTGCGCTTGCGGATTTATCCATACTGAGCTATCATGATTGGCGTGCCTAAGTACCATTATCTAAGGATTGTAATTCTTGTTGCACCCCAAGGCACCGTGCTTCAGTTTTGCATAACGTAAGTAATGACGGTTAGGAAGGTCAATCAAGCACTCCTAATTGTTATTACCAGACTGCATTATCTTGGCCGGTGCTGTTAAGGGCCGAGAGTTACCTTTCTGACGTAATGGTGGTTAGGGATGCCAACACACATTTCTAGTATCATTGCTAGGGATGGACTTTTCGTCCATCTTTAGTGGTGACACTAAGAAATGCCAACAACCCTTCGTCCATCATGGTTGCAAATGGTTCGTGTCTTCCTATCACGTCCATGGGTGCCGCTGGCGTTCATGGCTCTTTTCGTCTCCCTGATGTCCTTGTTGCCCCTTCTATGGTTCACAACCTTCTTTCTATTCGTCAATTTACAACTGACAATTCCTGTTCTGTTGAATTTGACTCTTCTGATCTTACTGTGAAGGATTTGGCTTCCCGGCGTCCTCTTCTTTGATGTGACAGCACGGGCCTCTTTACGCCCTTCGATTTCCGGCGTCTGCTTTGCCTTTTTCACCGTCCACTTTGTCAGCTGCTTTCGCCACCACAACTTCCTCCACCATTTGGCACAGTTGTCTAGGCCATCCTGGACGTGATGCTCTGATGCAGCTTAGTCGTAGTTTCGACATTTGTTGTACTCAGGCTCACAATGAGCACTTGTGTCATGCGTGCCAGCTGGGCCGTCATGTCCATCTTCCTTTTCATTCTTCTTCATCACATGCTACTCATATTTTTGATCTTATACACTGTGACCTATGGACATCTCCTGTCATTAGCATTTCTAGCTATAAATACTATCTTGTGGTGGTTCATGATTTCTCTCATTATTCATGGATGTTTCCCTTGCGTGCGAAGTCTGATACTTTTCCCACACTTCTCCACTTCTTCGCCTGGGTGTCTACTCAATTCGGCCTCACCATCAAGGCCGTCCAGTGTGACAATGGCCGCAAGTTCGATAACACCGCCTCGCGCGCCTTCTTCCTCTCTCACGGTGTCCAGTTGCGCATGCCTTGCCCATACACCTCCTCCTGGAACGGCAAGGCTGAGTGCATTATTCGCACCACCAATGACACCATGTGCACCCTTCTGCTCTAGGTGTTGCTCCCTGCTCTCTTCTGGGCTGAGAGTCTGCAGACCTCCACCTTTCTCCTTAACCGCCTTCCTTCTGCTGGTTGCCCAGCTCCTACGCCACACCACGCTCTTTTCGATACCCCTCCTCGATATGACCACCTTTGTGTCTTCGGGTGTGCGTGTTACCCTAACACCACTGCCACCACTCCCCACAAGCTGGCTCCCTATTTGACTCTCTATGTCGTCCTCAGGTATTCCCCGGATCACAAGGGTTACCGCTGCTTTGAACTCACCTCTCATCGGGTCCTCATCTCTCGCCATGTGGTCTTTGATGAGTCCGTCTTCCCCTTCTCCACCACCACCACAACCACTTCCACCCCTGACCTTGACCTCTTCTCTCTGTTTCCCACTGACATGGTGGCCCAGCCACCTTTACCGCTGTCTCTTGCAGGTACTGCTCCTCCGTGCCCTTCGCCGGGCCCGTGCCCTAGCTCGCCGCCCGCCAGTGACGCTCCTGGCCCTACGCCCTGCCCGGGTCCGGAGGCATCACCCTCTGGTGCTGCTCCTGTCCCTACACTCGATGCGGGTCTAGGGATGCCAGCTTCCGTACCTCCTACGTGTTTCACCTAGCCGGTGCACGTCTACCAGCATCGTGCGCGGGAAGCTCCACTGCCTCAGTCACCACCGGTGGCCTCTTCTCCACCGACGATGCCTACACCACCGGTGGCCTCTTCTCCATGGGGACGCCTACACCATGGCCGTGGCCACTAGCTGCCCATGTCGTCCTGCTGGTGTACCACCCACCACTCCTTCACTGACACCCGCAGCATGTTCACCCTATGGTGATGCGGCACGCGGCTGATACCCTACGGTTTCGGGCTCTTGCGGCGATTCCTGGCAACCCGCAGGCCTCTCTAGTACCCTCTTCCATTCATGATGCCTTATCGGACCCTCACTGGCGCCACGTGATGGAAGAGGAGTACGCGGATCTCCTCGCCAACCAGACATGGGATCTGGTGCCCCGTCCGCCCGGCTCCAACGTCGTCACCGGCAAGTGGATCTGGACACACAAGCAGTGGGCTGATGGTACCCTTGAGAGGTACAAGGCTCACTGGGTTCTCTGGGGTTTCACTCAGTGCCCTGGAGTCGACTATGATGAGACTTTCAGCCCTGTGGTGAAGCCTGCCACCGTCCGCACGGTCCTCTCACCGGCTCTCGCTCACTCCTGCCCCGTGTATCAGCTGGACGTCAAGAATGCCTTTCTGCACAGGACTCTCAATGAGACAGTCTACTGCAGCTAGCCGACGGGGTTTGTTGACTCTTCTCGTCCTGACATGGTCTGCCAGCTCAAAAAGTCTCTCTACGGCCACGAGCAGGCCCCTCGGGCGTGACACTCTCGGCTTGCCACTTTCCTGTTGTCACTGGGATTTGTGGAGGCCAAGTCAGATACGTCCATGTTCATCTATCACCACGAAGCTGAGACCTGCTGCTCTATGTTGATGATATTATCCTCACAGCCTCCAGTCCGTCACTACTCCGCCGCATCATCAGCTCTCTTTAGCAGGAGTTTCCTGTGAAGGATCTTGGTGTGCTCCACCACTTTCTCAGGATCACCGTTGAGCCTCGTTCCACCGGGTTCTTTCTTCACCAGTGGCAGTACACTCTTGATATCCTGGAGCGAGCTAGGATGACTAACTGTAAGCCCTGCTCCACTCCGGTTGACACACAGGGCAAGCTGTTAGAGGCCAAGGGCAACCCAGTGGCAGACCCCACTGCATATCGAAGTCTAGCCGGTGCACTTCAGTACCTCACCTTCACTAGGCCAGACATCACCTATGTAGTGCAGTAGATATGTCTTCACATGCATGATCCCCGAGAGCCCCACCTCACTGCTCTCAAGCGCCACCTTGGCTACCTTCGTGGAACTGTCGACTACGACCTGCTCCTTCACTAGTCTTCCTCCACTGAGCTCGTCGTCTACACTGATGCCGACTGGGCTGAGTGTCCAGACACTCAGCGCTCCACCTCTGGCTACGCTGCCTTTCTGGGCGGCAACCTGGTGTCCTGGTCATCCAAGCGCCAGCCGGTGGTCTCCCGCTCCAGTGCCGAGGCGGAGTACCGCGCTGTCGCTAATGACGTGGCTGAGGCCTCCTGGCTCCAGTAGCACGCTGGTCTACTATGACAATGTCAGTGCGGTGTACCTCTCCACCAACCTTGTTCAGCACCAGCGGACCAAGCATGTGGAGATCGATCTACACTTTGTCCGTGATCAAGTCGCCATCGGCGATGTTCGGGTCCTCCACGTCCCGACCACCTCCCAGTTTGCCGACATCTTCACCAAGGGCCTCTCGTCCTCCACCTTCACTGAGTTTCGCTCCAGCCTCAACATCACCGGTGGCTAGTTGCGTCTGTGGGGGCTAGTGTGTGTGCTTCTTTTTGTGTTCAGTCTGTAACTCCGTTGTGCCAGTAGTTCAGACTGCGGGGGGGGTGTTGGAGTATGAGTTTATTAGGCCCATGAGGCTAGGCCCATGAGGCCCATGTATGACATGCTATATTGCTACCCTTCTAGGGTTAGCCCAATTATGAGAATCAGAAATTTTAACAAAGGGCAATGTAGATGGATCAGCTG
This sequence comes from Bothriochloa decipiens, assembly GCA_023333625.1. Taxonomy (NCBI): domain Eukaryota; kingdom Viridiplantae; phylum Streptophyta; class Magnoliopsida; order Poales; family Poaceae; genus Bothriochloa; species Bothriochloa decipiens. The sequence continues at coordinate 4,251,656 of CM041644.1, forward strand.
CTAGTCATGGCTATCCAAGTCCTTGTTCCTGTAGCTAGATTGGCAATAGGCCATACCATGTACTTGTAGAGGTACACCAGCAAGTAGTGGTCTGGTACTAGGAGTAGGAATGGCTGATCTAAGCCATGTACCTTTTTTGACCGAACCGGTCGGGGAGGCCCCGACCCTTTTTTTTAATTAAATGAAAGAATGGGTTCTTTGTACGTGGATAATTTTACAAGGCTTGCAAGCCCAAAAAGAAAAGAAAAGGCGACTAATTACATGTAGCTATCTCTCCAGAGTTTGAGGCGATCTCTCCTAGGAGGCTTGGTCTTGATACACACCAGACTAAGCTCATCTCTGAATTTCAGCTTCCATAGGCCCTCGCTTCTCTGCCCATTATCAAAAATGATCTTGTTCCTCATGGTCCAGATCGACCAGCATGCTGTAATCATAATTTCCCTGAAGATAGGGTCGCCAAAGTCACTTCTTGCCTTGAGCAGCATGTCTAGGGGACTGAGATTCATATCCCACACAACTGGGATTGTGTTCTAGCAGTTTTTGCTAAAAGGGCACTCAAAAAACAAGTGAAAGAAGGTATCTTCACAATTGAAGTCACGAAGGACACAACTATAGTCATCTAGCTGCATTTGTTTCCTCTTCAAAATATGTCTTGTGTTGAGTCTATCACTGATGAGGAGCCAAAAGAAGAACTTATGATTACCAGGATTACCTACTGACCAAGCCCACCTAAACATTGGGGTGCTGGGTTGCTGCCAGTCAATAGTTTGTATGCTTTTTTGCTTTTGTAACCATTGCCCCCCAGGTGTATGACCACCTATCATTCATGTCAGTGTCCCAGGTTCTAGAGTTTGTGATCTGTATTAGTTCATCCAGTTGGGCACTTGCTAGGATGGACAGAGTGGGGCTAAAAATTCTATCCATGGAGGCCTCCAGGAAGAGCCTAATAGAACATTTAGGCTTTCTAGCAAAGGAGAAAAGATGGGGGAATTTGTCCTTTAGGGCCTGATCTATCCAGATGTCAGACCAAAGATGAAATGAGTTTCCTCTATTGGGGATGCATTTTTCCATGCTATGAAATTTGCTGAAGAGCTTCAGCATATCCTTCCACCAGAATGAACCTATTGGGGACCTGGACTGAGGGGGGTGTCAATGTTTTTGTACAAGTGATTCCAGGTGAGGGCCACCCAAGGAGTATCAGCATGGTTGTAGAATTTTTCTAAGTACTTCATGAGCAAAGCATCATTATGGCTCTCTATATCAATGATACCCAGCCCCCTTCCTCTTTTGGTTGACATACAGTTTCCCATGCTACTAGATTTCTGCCCCTTCTGTCCACATCACCCTTGTTCCATAAACACTTCTTTCTGTAGTTATCAATCTATTTTATGACCTGTGGGGGGGAGCTTTAAACTACACATGTAAAACACAGGTAGGGTAGTGAAGACCGAATTGACCAGAATCAGCCTCCCATGGTACGACAAGTATTTGTTGATTCCACTCAATCTTCTTTCAATCTTACTGATCATAGGGTGTACTCATTGATGGTTGGTCTGGTAGTACCTAGAGGTAGCCCAAGGTAAGTGAAGGGAAGGGAACCTACGTGGCATCCAAAAGTGTTGGCTAAGTGCAAAGCTCTTTCCTGACTCATGTTGATTGGCACCATGCTAGATTTTGAGAAATTGACATGTAGCCCTGTGGAATCAGAGAAAGTTCTGAGAAGGCATTTCAAGTTGAAAATGGTTCTTGCATCCCCTGGCAATATAAGGAGAGTATCATCTGCGTACTACACTATTGGGAAGTCTCCTTGGAGCTGGTCAAAGAGTGGATGTTTCAGAATCCCTTCCCTCCAGGCCTTGTTAACAATGCTCTGAAGTAGGTCAGCTGCCAAGACAAATAGGAGGGGTGAGAGTGGATCACCCTGCCTAACACCTCTCTTGCAGTTGAAGCTTTTCCCTATAATTCAATTGAGAAGTACATTGGAGGTCCCAGAGCTAAGAAGGTTGGTGATCCAATTAATCCATTTTTCTGAGAATCCTTTATGTTTCATAACTTTTAAGATAACCTGGTGTTCCAGCTTGTCAAATGCTTTTTCAAAGTCCAGTTTAAGGATAAAAACCTCTTTTTTTGGAATGATGGCAGAAGTGTATATAGTTGGTAGACTTGTACCATAGTTGGTACATGTATTGTGTATAAATAGGCATGTAATGCAATGAGAAAAGGCAGCCATTTGCCACCAACACTTGGAGTTTCAGGTTTCAACCACTGCTGAAACCGTGTGTTGTGTGTGTGAGAAGTGAGCTCAGCTCATCTTCTTCCTTGGAGCAGGGAGGAGAAGAGGGAAGGTGAGCAGGAGTGCTCATATGTTTGCTGTGAGCAGGCGCCAACAGAAAGTACCAAGCAGACCCTCAATCTCTATGAAGGTGAGAACTAAGGGACAAAAGGTAACCAAGGGCTATCACAACATGGCTATCTCAATACCTGGTGTTGTCAGATCCATCGAAGATGAACCGCTTGCGCTATGGCCAATCTTGGGTTAGGGTTAGGGTGGACTAGGGTTAGGGTCGGTTTGGACAAAGCTATGCTGCCGAGAACTCTCAAAAGTAGGACGGACAATCATTTGACACAATCAACCACAGGTCTTGGTTTTTTCGTTCATTTTAGAAAACCACTTCACATAATCATCAATGCTTTTTACGTGTGTCGTTAAAAAAGATGATATGCTCATGTACTTCCTGAGTCCTGAAATATAATGCATTTTAGTTTATCTTAAGTCAACTTATATAACAAATAACAAATCTATGCAGATGGCAGAATAAATGGGCCAACAAAGAGCCCAAGAAGGAAACAACGCCAGCACCGTCGCGATGGGTCGCAAAAACCCTAGCTGGGCACGCGTGCAAGAAGGCCAAAGGCACAGCCGCCGACGCCGTCTACGGAGGCTGCCACATAATCTCAATAAATTAGAAAATAAGAATGAATAAAATAAAAAACGAAAGATCCGCAGGATCCCCAATTGCTTAGAGGATAAGTTAGAGTTTACTTAACGATTAAGTCTCCTAAGACTATAAATACAAGAGGTCTGTAACCATTGAATCTTAATAAAGAAAAAGGCTTATCTCTCTCCCTCTCCTCTCCTGCCGCCGCCCCTCCCACGCCGCACGCCGCCACTGCCTCTCCACCTCCACATTACCCAGTTCATTCTTTCAGAATCAAACATCCATAACGATGAAACAGGCATGCTCGATAAACGAAAGGGTACAAGTAGAAAGAAAAAACCCTGAATCTAGCTAACAGCAATGACAGACTGCTATTGTTCTAACCTGCGACCTATACAAACCAAGCACAACTGCATGAGGTACGGGACCTGCTGAACCAACCACAGATTGTGTGGTCATGGGACTTGTTGCTGCCGATTGTAAGTGTCCTCGTGCACGAACACCGGTTCACTGCTCTGCTGCGGGATCACAGGCTGGCCCATCGCGATGCCATGGTTCTGCGGGGTTGCAAATGTCGGCGGAGGACCATTTGACGATGACAGGGCGACGTAGTAGACTATCGCTAGCGCCACACTAGCAAGGGCTAGCACCGCTCCCCCGGAGAAGACCCCTGGCTTCACGACGTAGCAGAAGCTACCAAAGTACATGTTCTCCTCGCCTCTCTGGTCGTTCAGGGCAGCTCCAGTCAGCAGAAGGAATGCGATTATGAAAGTGCACCTGCGGAATTTAGCAATATTTAGGTTAGCGCATTTGGTGAAATCTTATTTGAAACATAAATAGCAGACACAAATATCACTGGTTACCAAATTCAACAAGTTAACGAGATGCCCCTAGGAAGAAGCAGAATTGCACTGCAATTACTATGTACTTGGGATCTATGCAAAAGCTATTATTATATAGACCAGTCATCCAGCATGTGGACTACTCATATTCGTGGCTTCCAAGGATTATAATAAACAACAGTCAATTAACAGTGTACCAACTACTAGATCAAAGCATGTATTTTAGAAATTGTTGACTCTTTACTCTTTAGGCATCAATGATATGCTAGTATTTCTTTATAATGGTTGCTTCCCTAAAGCAAAAATAAGAATAACAAAATGAGTCAAACACAGTCAAGAAATCAGGTGCAAGTAAGGTTGAAAGAAGTGGCGGAATCTAACATATTGCAACCACGTCAAGGCCAAGATTGACGTTCAACATAACACGACAACATTCAACATCCATTATATTATAGGTAAACCGATTCATTAAAAGGTTATGTAAGGTTTACAAAATATGAGAGCACAATAAACTTCTAGACCAGAATGTTACCAGGATATGATGAATGAAATCAGGGCTACACTCCAGTTAGTGTCTGAGGGAACAGGATGCCTCTTACAACAGATACAACCAGCGACCGTGTTTATGATAGACCGGGCGAGCATAAGGGAGACAGCAGATATTAAGCCAAGCGCTAAGGCTGGGGTTCTTGGGTATACAAATTCACCAGGAGTACTATGATAAGGACATCCTCCACTATTAACCGCTGGCAAAGACGCAACAAAAATGGGCCAAGTGGCCCAGTTGTGGTCGGGCGGCGACCGTGTGAGCCTCAAAATTATCTCACCTTGCTTAGCTTGAGAGGAGGAAGCCACCTTAAAAGGGAGAGTCACCCTTCCCCTATCAGACTAGTCTTTTAGGAAGATTGGGCCTTTCGCCGAGTGGGTGTGCCTAACGAACTGTTGGGGTCCGGGCAACCTTAATTTATTGGGCCTCGGCCAACCCCACTTGGGCTGTATGCATCATACTGCTTATTTGAACATCCGAAACCTGCATGATTCACATGAACGTTACATCTGGACATGAGCACAAATATCTGTACAATTTATTAGCGAAAGAATGACAACCATTTGCAGACCATATCTTTAGAGCACATAAAGTGAAAGAGTCAATTATTATTAATAGATTTGTAGATTCTAAAATGGTAAGTTAGGCTGAAGACAAAATCAAATTGGCGTAAAGATACATGATCATATCCAATAGACATGACAACAAATGCATTTTTTTAATGTAGAAGACTAGCACGTGGCCTTTCCTTAGAGAAGAGATAAGCATGTGTGCCTTTGGATTTGTATGCAGGTGTGACATGCTGCAATTAGGATTCCACATCAAGCTAATGAAGCCCCATCAGCATAAGATTTTAGCTATCTCACCAAGAGTGCAATAAGAAAAACCTTGAACCATGGTTCTATCAAGGGTAGTATATGCAGCTAAACAAATAGGCATCAAATCCTAAGGCAATGTGGTGTCGTGACCCCAAAGGCCAAAGACGAAGAATTATAGTAAATAAAAAGGCAATAAAAAACACAGAAGATCCTGATTGATTCGAATCACTTGGGATGGATCAGTTGCAACCAATCTCAAACAAACAAAGCACTGAACCTCGGCATGATGACAGGGCCATTGACTCACAGATTTCATTCACATCCACATACACCTAAAGGAAAGGAGGTTTTATTCGAACCCTTTTGCATCATTCATAGGTCAAAGCGGCTAGGTACATTACCGTCCACTCCCTCGACGCGCAAGCGTGAAGATGGCCTATTAATAACCCCAAACAATGATAATAATCTTTCGCCTATTAATAACCCCAAAAAAAAATGATAATAATCTTTCGCCGGCGCAGCAGGGCATTAGTAGCACAATACTAGACTGGAAAAGTACCACAGCGCCCGCCGTACTGGCGTATACTGTACTCAAGAACGGAACGGAACGGAACGGGAAAGGGCAGCAACGGCACCAGCGCAGGAGAAGGGGAGGGGGAGGGAGGCGGCGAGCGAGACGCACCTTGACGCGGGTGGCCTCCGCCGCGAATCCGAGCGCCGCCGAGAGGACGCCGAGGAAGCCGACCACCGCGCACACCGCCACCACCTTCCGCTCCATCCTCCGGCTCCCCAACCAACTATTTCTCCTCTACCAAACAACCACCAAACCTCTCTCTCCTTTCGCTCCCTCCCCGGACTTCCCCCCCTACTGGTCGCTCTAGGTACAGCGGCTGCCTGCAACCGCAAGCAACCAGGGGAGGAGAGGACGCACGGGGACGAGAAATCCTGGCGGTTTTGTCCGGCCGCCGACGGGGACGGGGGAGGAGAGGAGAGCAACTGGAATTTCCACCGAATTTTTCTCTTCTTGGGGGCTGCGTTTATGAATGCCGCGGCCTTTCGCGTCGCTTCGCCCGCTGCTCCTCGGGGCCACGGATTTACGTGGGGCCCACGTCCCGGGGGGGGTGGGGGCGTGGGAACGGTCCACGGTAGACGCGCACGAGCGCGGGGAGGAGAGGTCCTCGGGTGGTGCGTGGTGGACCCGGTGCACGGGCTTCTACTTTGCTGTATGTAGGCATATGGCTCCACTAGGCAGTGTGCGTGTGTTCTTTTTGCCTTTTGTTTTTTTTTACTTTTTGCTTTTTTTCACGAGCGGGTCTTTTACCTATATTTTATTAAGAGAAAGGGCCAAAAAAAAAGGTTAAAGTACACGGATACAAAGGGTGTAAACCAAGGATTACCTGTAAAGCCCCAATGACGTAAACCCAAAAACAAAAACAAACACAAAACACTGATAATCAGCAAGAATACACGGAGGAGGGGACAACCCCACCTCAACACACCAACTAACTAGCTATGTCTGAGAGATAAGAATACATCAACACAACGGTCGCCAAGACGGTAGAGATCATCCCCAGCGGCCAGGTAGCCGCCGCGGGGTATAAACGACCACGTCCGCCAACGACCAGGAAGCCGTGCGAAGTCAAGCACCAATGAACAGGTAGCCACTGCGCAGAATAGCCGCCCCAGTGGCCAGGTAGCAACTGCGGGGCAAAACCAACAACCTCCGCCAACGACCAGGTAGCTGTTGCGGGGTTAAACGACAACTAACCCTGGGCATTCGGGTTACCCGATTTTTTCGGGTCGGGTAATCCAAAGTTCGGGTAATAAAAATTGCTACCCGATATTAGCTCCGAAAAAATACTACCCGAAATTTCGGGTACCCGATTTTTCGGGTTCAGGTTCAAGTATACCCGATCTACCCGATTTTACAAAAAACAATAAAATACACAAAACTTTAGTTGCAATTTATACATAGTTTCTATATACTTTCAACAACAATTTGTAGAGAATAATATAGTACAGTCACATGTTCAAACCAAGAGAATTATATTCTAATAAAGTGATAATTTCAAGTGTCCTACTAACAACAAATGATAGGTAGTTCGGGTAGTTTGGGTACCGGAGCGTATTACCTGAATTATCCAAACTAATTTCAGGTAATCAAAATCACTATCCGAATTTAGGATCGGGTACCTCGGGTTCGGGTAATTCAGGTCCGGGTTCGGGTAATTCGGGTACGGGTAATGGGTATTAGGTATTTTTCCTAGGCTTAACGATGACGCCGACTTGAAAAACCGTTGCGAAGACGACTATGAGGCACACAAGCACAGATAGGAGCTACCCTGAAAGCGGCAGGAGGCAGGCTGCGAAGGTGCTCTAGCGAAGCCTTCAAGAAGGATCTTGACATCCACGGACACCAACGATGCTAGCAGAAGCAGGAGTAGATCTTTCGACCATAGTCTACCTAGACAGACAGGAGCTTCGTCGATACCTCCAATGAGGAATATGACGCAAACTGCGCCACAGCTGCCGGCCCGAGCAAGCCGGGCAGGTTTTCACCCAGCTATAGATCGTCCGTTGGGGCAGACCACCCCAAGTACTTGTAGTGGCGACATTGATCGGAAATCGAGGCCCCTAGCGGGCACTGCACCGAATCACAGCAACCGACACCACCGTAGCCGTCGACGCCCCCAGACTGCGTGGGGGTGGTGGATGACCGCGCTAGGGCCCGGACGCCGCTACAGCCGCCGTCGCTGCCCAGGGCCCTGGACGCCGTCAGGGGCGCGGATCCAGGCGCCGATAGCCTGATTCACCCAGGACCACCGCTAGAAGGGGTGGAGGAAGGCGGCGACGCCCCCCAGACCGTGGCCACGCCCCTGGCGGGGGAGGGGTCACTCGAGGAGGCCCAGATGCCCCGCACCAGCCGTCGCTGCCCAGGGCCCTAGCCGCCACCGGAGCGTGCCTGCGGCACGGATCCAGGCGCCGACGGTCGGATCCCGCCCGGTCCCCCGCGCCAGGAGGGGTGGAGCAGGACGAGCTCCGCACACCCCCGACCACCAGGACCGCGTCGAGACGCCACGGCCGAGGGCAGATCCGGGCTAGGAGAGGGAAGATCCGACACCAGGCGGCTCAGATCCGACGAGCCGGCCGGCCAACTCGCAGGGGAGACCCATGGAAGATGGTGGATGAGAGGAGAACAGGGCGAGGAATAGAGTGGACGGGAGAGAAGGACGCGACGGAGGCCTGTTTTTGGGGCTCGCCGCGGGCAGCCGCCGCCGCACGCCGAAGGGCGGCGACGGCGACTGGGGAGGAACGGTGGGGCGGCTTTACGGGCAGCGGCAGCGGGCACCCTCGAGTCGCTCGAAGGGGGCGACGCGAGGGAGGCGCGCGTCCAAGCGAAAGAGAATAAGAGGAACAACATGCACTTTTTGCTTTTCTTGTGGGACGGGAATTTCTATGTGAATGAATCGATGAAAAAGAAAGGGATGGAAATTTAGTACGAGTAAGTGGAACTATGGAAGTGGAAGTTGGGCGAGCCGCGAATTTTTTATGTCCTGGTGCTCTTTTTTTTCCCCCTTCCTCTATCTCCCAACGTAGACCGACCAACCGGAGAGACAAACGGCAATTGTTCGATTTTGAAACTGTGTCCTACTCTTATGTCAAACTATTCTTCGTTTGACCAAACTAGCATCATTACTTGGTAAACATGGAATATAAACCCATAGATTCAGTTCTTATTTAATTATTAAATTACACGTTAAAAGATAGTAAGAGCTCATAGGTTTTAATCTCTGTTTTTTAACCGCCCTTATTTGAACTACATCTTATGATAACAGGTTAACTACAGAGTGCAGCTTTTTAAAGCATAATTGACTCTGTTGATATATTGTGAAAGTCTAATTTACATTCCTCGTGCCTGATATGGTGCTACGTTGTAACACCTCTGCTGTTATGTTAGCTAAAATATGCCATGTCATCATATGCACTGCAAAGC
>CM041644.1:4270795-4315995 GCA_023333625.1 Bothriochloa decipiens
TCTATTTATAAAAGTTTTACCGCTTCAGCTCTGATATGTTGCATTAAATGATAGGAGTTGAGTGAAAACCCACAAATTGCATTATCTGTCTTATTTCCTTAATCCTTGTTACCTACTTGGAAGAAGAGTAGTAATGCTTAGCCCTGCTTACTTATTTAATTGTTCAAAGGAAAAGAATGAAAAAGATGAGATTGGTTTTCTTGTTGGAATCTTGATGTTAGTAATAAATCGAGTCCGAACGGCGAACTTGCACTGGGAATAGAGTCCCTCTGTAGTGTTCTCGTCTGTTGATGCCCTAGGTCCCGTCCGTTGGTGAACTGGATGATATCGGGAATTTAGAAATCTACATGCATGAAGTGGTATACGGATGGTTGTAGCCGTGTATGCCATGGAGTGACCTAGCGTGGGGCCAGAGAATCCCATCTGTGTCATAGTGTGTTTTACTGTGGGGTTTAAGTTCCCACGTATCTCGGTACGCTGGGCCGCAGAGCTCACGTGTATCATGTGGTGATATACGGCTGAGGTTGTTATCCCGGTATATCGGTGCACCTGGGGTGCTTCGGAGTTAAAGTCTCCGGTATGCTCAGTCACCTAGGTCCCAGCTGGGTATGAAAATGGATTCGAATCGCCGTTGCTTCTCGGAGAAGAAGACTCGATCGTTGTTCATCATCGTAGTAACAACCTAAACAAAAATTTAAGAATCAATAATGAAGTTGATTGGTAATTGGAAATAGTCCAAGCAACCTTCCCTTTTGTAAAGCTTTTCTGCAAAATTTCTTATCTACTACAGACCGTACCTTGTCCCTCTAGCCTGCATCTCTTAAGTCTCTACCCTTCTTTTTCGTCGGGTCAGTCTTGTTGAGTACTGTTGTACTCAGGGTTTGTTAAACCCCTGTTGCAGGTGAGCTTCATGGGCAGGAGTGTTATGCATCCTGCTGCATGACAGTCGTCGAGGAAAGCGACGACGAATAAAGATGTTCAGCTCTTGGGCAGAGCTTTTGTGTAATATTATAATCTACTGCTACTCCACTACTTTTATGGTTTGTATAACTTGAACCTATCATTGTAAATATTTGAAACTCAGAGTTTTGTAAATGTATGTTATTGTAAGTCTTCCGCTGTTTTACTCCGTGGTAATTTATTTATATCAAACTGTTGTAATACTGCAATGTCTCTCTACAATGATTGATCCTGTTCGGAGAATCGTGGATGATTCGGGATTTACCCGACAGACTTTTTAAGTCGTATGGAACACAGTCATGGTTATTTGGAGTCTGTTTAGACAATAATCATGCGTGTGGGCCATATGATTTAGGAGGTTCTGCCACATACGTGGAGGCAATATAAATCAGATGATTTTAAAAGTTGAATAAATCTAAACAATTAGTTGTCCCATTGCCATAGGTAAATTGGATCTTTCAAAAATAGTTGATGGAGAATCATACGGGCATTTTTATTTTCTTTTATTTTATTTTTATATTAAATAAACGGAATTTCTATCCATCATGGATCATGGATGTTTCTGTTTCATCCACCGTTACTGTTTTTTAGCAGAATCCACTATTACTTTTTTTTTTTTGAGAATCAGAGTCCACCGTTACTTGGTTGCCTCTTCTGTATCGTGGGCTCAATTCCATCTTCTATTGTTGCGGCCCATTTGTATGTCATATGGAGAGAAGATTCAATTTTCAGTCTTTGTTCATCTTCGTCTTCTATCTTCTAGTCACTCCCAAAAAAAAAAAAGACCATCTAGACTGCATGGGAAGCGTGGTTAGCAAACTCAAACTCATTCAAAAAAAAAAGACCATCTAACCTCCCTCGTATATTATGGAGATCCTTTTAAAAATCCAATTTGCCTGTCCCAATGGGAAAACTAATTTTGCAGACCTCTTCAACTTTGGAAAAGGTCACATTTACCTCTCTGAGTGAATCACGTAGCACCACGTTAGGCACGATATGGACATAAATTAAACTTTGACTATTGTTCAATTTGAGAGTCTCCCTACTCAAATGGCATTGTTCAATTTGAGAGCCTCCCTACTTAAATGGCATGAATACGAATCTTGTAGAACAAGGATTTGTAATTACACCTATAAATTTTATTCTAGAGGCCTGTTTAGAGGTCTTATTATTTGAGTTTGCTCTTAATGCGTGGGGAAGAATATAAGGATTAAGGAGTAAGTTTCATATACAAATGTGCAAGAAACAAATTAAAAGTATATAACTGGTTGTGTGATTTGAGTCGGAACTCCTTGTGCAAAATGTCTTATATTTTAGGAACGAGATATTGAGCGAACCTGACACATATGCTCCCAACCTTTCTTGAGCCGTTTGAAAAATCCATTGATTTATCAGTGTTTTTTGGACTATTGGAGATGCTTGAAGGCAGAGTATAAATGATTTGGTAAAAATAGAGTGATACGACCATATTAAATTACTACGTACAACACACACTTTTGAAAAGATACAAACTTATTCTTGATGCTAGCTCGGTGTGCGATTGCACGGGCTACCCAACCGACTACGACACACGAGCTGAGTAGCACAAACACGTACAAATGCTTTGGTTGCTTCCCAACCCAACGCCACTGGACAAGGACGACAACACATGAGCCCCCACCAAGGACAGACAAGAATCAATGCGTGCAAGGGCTGCTGGATCCCGATCGGATCGGAGTGTCCTAGGTTGCTTTGAGGCTGAAATGAACTGTTGCATGCTCCGGTAGCCGGTGCCACCCTCTGCGACGGTCATGGCCTCTTCCTCGCCGGTCCTCGCCGCCCTCGCCCTGACCGCCGCGTCGGACATGACCTCCTTGACTTTGTTCCCGATCTCCTCCGCGGTCACCAGCTAGTCCTCCCCATCCCAGCTCCAGTGCTCCATCCACACCCCGACCCCGCCGCTCACCGCCACCATGGCGTTCACGCGGTGGTCGCCGCCACGGGGCCACGCCAGCAGCGGCACGCCGGCGGCGGCCGCCTCCGTCACCGAGTTCCACCCGCTGTGGCTCAGGTAGAGCCCCACGGACGGGTGCTTGAGCAGGGCCTCCTGGTCCACCCACGCCTTGGTCACGAGCCCCTGCTGCTGCGTCCGCTCCAGGAACCCCTCTCGCCGAGCACGTCCGTCATCTCGGCGCTGTCGTCCCTGTCCACCTTTGTGGTCTTGAGCACCCAAAGAAACCGGCACCCGCTCGCCTCCAGCCCGGTGGCGATCTCCCTGATCTGTGCTTGGCTCACGGCGCTGCGGTTGCCGAACGCCACATAGACCACTGACCGCGCTGGCTGCTCGTCGAGCCATGCATCGACCTCAGCAGCTGATGATGAGTTGCTGTGCTGCGACCTGAGCGGGCCGATGGCGTACACCGGTGGGAACCCAGGGACGACCTTGCCGTCTCTCAGGGTGGCGAGCGCCGCCGGCTCCAAGGCGTCGAACGTGTTGACCAGAAAGCCGTCGGGTTGGTGATCTCGCGCCTGTTGTCGACGAAATGCTTGGCGAAGAGTTTGTTGAGGTCGAGCAGCGGTTGTGGGAGACAAGACTGCGGGATGCGGCACACGCCGGGGATGTCGACGTCGCCGACGCCGCCAGCACCAGGCCCCTGCTCGTGCCACTCGGCCTCTTTCTTCTTCTTCTTCTTGTCGAGGTGTACAGGGAGGTAGGCATTGAGCGAGAGCATGGTGGCGCAGGAGATGAAGAGGACGTGGCACTTGACACCGAGCCCCTTGGCGATAGGGATGACGTGGGAGGTCAGCGTCACATCAGTGATGACGGCCGAGACGCGCGGGACGGTGCCGGCGATGAGCGGGCCGAGGAGGTGCGCTGACCGGCGCAGGGCCTCCCACCGGACGATGAACGGGTCGCGGTCGTGGCTTGGGAACTCTGACGCGTCTAACGGCAGGAGACGGAAGTCGACGCGGCGGATGCGGGGGAGGGCAGCAAACAGGCTGCTGAAGTGGTCGGCCTTGGCGGCAGAGACGGTGGGAAGAACCGTCGCCACGGAGATGTCGACGTCGTGGCGCGCAAGAGATGCGATGAAGCGGAAGAACGGGAGGAGGTGGCCCATGCCGGCGCTCGGGATGAACATGACATGCGGGCGTGATTGGCCGCCGCTGCTGAGCTCTAGCTCCCAGCTGGCTCTTCGTTGCCGGCGTGGTCGCCATGGCCGAACGGTTGGTTGGTGTGTGGTGGTGAACTATGGTGGAGCGAATTGATGAACTATATATATGGAGAGTAGTACCTTCCTTTTAGTCTGGAACTAGCTTCTTCCCACGCGCGTGGTGGTGATTTACATCACACGTGACTTAACAAATGATGTCGCTGTGATTACCTACAGCATCATCACTATTGGCAGGACATGTGGTTGGGAGTTGGCAATGGACAAGAGTTCGTACAATCAATCGTACGTCGTTGAGTGTGGGCACCGGACTAGTGATAATAAAACGCTGGGTGAGACGTCGTCCTCCGTGGGTCGAGGTTTTTCTTATTATTGACGTTGTCGGACGTGCGTGGTTGAGAAATTAAATACACAAATTGAGGCTAATATGTAACGTCTGATATGGCACCTCCTAAACTTTAGTCCATCCATCCAAACACCAGTGTTATCCACGCCTCGCCTCTTGCCCGTCGGGGTCAGGTGTGGCGCCGCAATGCCTTAATGTAGAAGTTGGTACCACAGTGGCTATTGAAAATACGCCATCGAGAAGTATGCACGGTTACTGAAAAAAAAAGGAAGACCTGGTAAGGGCATCTCCGAGAGTTTTCAAACCGCACTCCCAATCACTATAAGAAATTCTTCTTTTTGTGATAAAATTCCTCGTGACGGGGCCTATTTTCATCATATAAGATAACATAATATGACAAAAAATTATGTGTCGTCATAAAATCAAGAGACCTAAAACTATTTATGATGACACAATTTGTTTTGTCACATAAAGATACCAAGTGTCGTCACAAAATATCAGTCGCTAGGAGCCAGCTGACGGCTGTGAATTTATGACGATGTATACAATTTTTATATGACGACCGGGACCGTCACCGAATGTTCACCAATATAACTTCCATCTAACCTTCCAATCTTTTCGTACTTGGGACAATTGATCAATCGATCACACGGAAATATACACAAATTCAATCGGCCAACGTTGAGGTGCAAAGACGTGGGGAAGAATAGAGTAAGGAGAGAGTTTTGAATACAAATATGCAAGTAACAAAGAAAGTATAAAACTGATTGGGATGATTTAAAAAATAGCTCGGAACTCCAGATGCAAAATGTCTTTTATATTTTAGGATTGAGATTTTGGAAACGGATGAGGGAAGAACCCGACAAATATGCTACCAACTTTTCAAGCCAATTGAAAAATCTATTGATTTGTCAAAAACAATAATTAGGACTATTAGAGATGATGGAAGACAGCGCGTAAATGGTTGGTAAAAATAGAATAATACAACCATATTAAGGGGGTATTTAGTTCCCATTTCATCCCAAAAAATTCTAGATTTTGGTTCACCATTTTGCATAATGGAACTAAACGCCATGCAAATTTTTTGGCAAAAAAAATGGACATTCTCCATTTAAGCCCAAAAGCATGCCCACGCCCACCAACACTAGGAAAAAAAGCATTTTGGATGCAACTAAACGCACCTAAAATTTAGTATTTTGCATTTTTATCATTCTAAAATACTTAGCATTTTGTATTCTATGGGGAACTAAACACATTCTAAATTACTAGATCACATACTTATGAAAATACACAACATGACGCAGCTATTATTGATGCTAGTTTTCCAAAAATAAAAATTATAGATGCTAGCTCACAGAACAATGTTTTGGTTGCCTCCCAACCCAACGCCACTGGACAAGGACGACATCAAAATTAAGAGCCCCGTGAGCTGCACAAAGGAACACGATTCAGTACGAGCCCCACCTAGGAGAGACACAAGAATCAATGCATGCAAGGGCTGGATCCTGATCGGATCGGAGTGTCCGTCCTAGGTCAGGTTACTTTGAGGCTGGAAATCAACTGCTGCATGCATTGATTCCTCTGCGATGGCCATGGCCGCTTCCTCACCGGTCCTCAACGAACCTTTTGGCGGGCCCCAAAATCATGTTTTCTTCGTGTTGACTCTCATCTTGACAAGAGAAACACAATATTCAAGTCCGTCCGCCGTGCATTTGACAAAGTCACAAAACCAACTTAGCCGGTTTAGGAAACCATTGGGATCAATTTGTTTTGTCCATATTCTCTTGTTAACACTCTATACTTTTTTTTTGAACCTATATCGTTCCTCTTTGGCACGCTATGTCATTTCAAGAAATTGGGGTTTCTCTTTTCTTTATTCTAATTAGTAATAAATAATCCACCATTACATACATATAGAAACAAATGCACCCCAACATAATGGAAATAAGTAAAGAGAAGGAAAGACAGAAAACCCTTATATTGAAAGAATTCACGTGACCAGGTTTATATTTTAAGCTCACGAACTGAGAGTCAAATATTGAAATTTCTCACGGAAGAGGCGAGATGGGGCGTCGCCAAATGTGACCAAGGCGTGGGTGGACCAGGAGGCCCTGCTGAAGCACCCGTCCGTGGGGCTCTACCTGAGCCACAGTGGGTGGAACTCGGTGACGGAGGCGGCCACCGCCGGCGTGCCGCTGCTGGCATGGCCCCGCGGTGGCGACCAACGCGTGAACGCCATGGTGACGGTGAGCGGCGGGGTCGGGGTGTGGATGGAGCGCTGGAGCTGGGACGGGGTGGATTGGAACCGCGGAGGAGATCGGGAACAAAGTCAAGGAGGTCATGTCCGACACGGCGGTCAGGGCGAGGGCGACTAGGACCGGCGAGGAAGCGGCCATGGCCGTCGCAGAGGGTGGCACCAGCTACTGGAGCATGCAGCAGTTCATTTCCAGCCTCAAAGCAACCAAGGACACTACGATCCGGCCGATCGGGATCCAGCAGGCAGCAGCCCTTGCACGCGTTGATTCTTGTGTCTGTCCTTGGTGGGGCTCTTGTGTGATGTCCGTTTATTTCCTTTCTGCGTCCTACCGTTCACGGGGCTCTTGTGATGTCGTCCTTGTCTATTGTCGCAACTGGGTTGGGAGGCAGCCAAAACATTTGTGTTTGTGCCTACTCGTGTGTCGTACGTTGGTTGGGTAGCCTATGCAATCGCACACCTAGAATAAGTGCGTCATGTTGTATGTTTTCAAAAGTGTGTGTAATGTACGTAGTAATTTAAAAACAAAAACTGATAAATCAATGGATTTTTCAAGTGGCTCAAGAAAAGTTGGGAGCATTGTCACATTCTCTCAATATCTCGTTCCTAAAGTATAAGACATTCTGCATAAGGAGTTCCGAGCTATTTTTTTTTCAAAATCGTGCCATTGCACGTACTGCTTTAAGGGAAAAAGAAGTTTAGATACAGTGCGCGTTACCCCTTACGGCGAGATGCCATGGGGTAACGGCATAACACACTGACACAAGGCACCAACTCTAACGGTGGTGCAGAATTAGTGTACTAACGGATAAAACTAGTCTGCTAATAGAGAGAAATACGCTCTAGTCAACGAGTGCGGCGAGCGCAGGGAGACTCCGATAGCCCGCGGCAATCCAGGAGTCCATCTCAGCCTTGATCCGTCGCAGCAGCATGGAAGTCGATCCTGACGCAGTGTGGAATGTTCTCCTGTTCCTCTCCTTCCAGACTTCCCAAGTCACAAGAAGCACGAAGGTGTCGATGCCGCTGCGTAGGTTGTCGTGGATGGAGGTCCTCGTGCGCAGCCACCAATCTGCTAGGCTATCATTCACGTCCGGAGCGTGCTACTGAAGACCAGCCACGCTCAACAGACGGAACCAGACCTCACGAGTGTACACACAGGAGGTGAGCAGGTGGTCGTATGTCTCATCTTGCTGACCACAGAGCGCACAGTCCGCCAACTGCTGTAGGCCGTGGCGCGCACATCACTCCGCCGTCCAAAGGCATCCGTGTAGAGCCAACCAAAAGAAGAGCTTGACCTTTGGTGGCGCCTTGGTCTTCCACAGCTCCTTGGCGCCTAGGAGCATCGTTGTACCCGCAAAGAAAGCACAGTACGTGGAAGCGCTGGAGTACTCCCTGTTCGACGTCCATCTCCAAACAAACTTGTCAGCAACACCCGGAGTGAGTCAAACCTCGGCCAGTATGTCATCCAGCTGAACCATCTCCAGCATGACGAGCGGCGTCCTTGCGCCATCGATATCGCGCGCCCATTGTCGACCTGCTAGGGCATCACGTACAGACTTCTTCCACCGCCGAGCGTTGACCCTGGCGAATAGGTGCGGCGCCGACCGCACGATAGGTCCATCTAGCAGCCAGGAGTCAGTCCAAAACAAGGTGCGAGCGCCGTCCCCTACCTAAACAGTGACGGAGGCACTGAACATTGCCGCCACCGACTTCTCTAGTCGACATGGAAGGAGGGCCCAAGGTGCTCGCTCATCCGAATGTCTGTGTCATTCCCATCTCAGCCTCAACGCAAACCCCAGTAGCCTGAGGTCTAAGAGTCCAAGACCGCCTAGGTCACGTGGGGAGCAGGCTACCGGCCAAGCCACACGGTAGGGTCCACCAGACACCTTGTCCGTGCCAGTCCACACGAACGCAGGTCGCCTCCTGTCGATCTCCATGATTGCACACTGGGAAAGGGCACAGGTGATGGAGACGTGTACCAGGATCGCGGATAGGGCGGTTTGAGCGATGGTGGTCCTGCCTGCGTAAGTGAGCAGTCCGCCCTTCCATCCCGGAATCCTAGTAGCCACGGCATCAACAAGTGCTTGCTCGTTGTCCCGAGGAAGCCTTGTAATAGATAGCGGCGCCCCGAGGTACCTCAAGGAGAAGTCCTGGACGCGGCAGGGGAAGACCTGCAGCACCTCCTGGATCTCTGAGTCCGAGCAGCGGATAGGAGTGATGGAGCACTTGTCGATGTTTGTTGCAAGTCCTGAAGCCCCCGCGAACAAGTCGAGGATCTGCCTGATGCAGGAGAAGTCGAGCGCTCGTGGGGCGACGAAGATGATTAGATCGTCCGCGTAGACAGAAGTCCTGAATTTGATTACGCTACCCGGTAGTGGGTGTAGCTGTCCCCCCTATCCGCCTGGATGAGTGCATTGAGCACCTCCATTATGATGATGAAGAGGGACGGAGACAATGGATCCCCCTGGCGCAGCCCTCATGCATGGTAGATGTGGCGACCAGGATGGCCGTTGATCATGACCTTGGTCGTGGCGGTGGACAGCATGTAGGAGATCCAATCCCTCCAGTGTTGCAGAAAGCCCAGGTGCTCCATGACCTCCAGCAAGAAAGGCCAGCATACGATATCAATCTCCTTTGCCAGGTCTACCTTTAGCAACATCATCGGCAGCTTGCGGCCATGTAGCCAACGGCAAGCGAGTTGCATGGTCCTGAAGTTCTCGTGGATGCGGTGGCCTTTGATGAACGCCGTTTGGTTGATGCTGATAAGGTCGTTCATGAATGGCTGTAGGTGCATGGAAAGAGTCTTGGCGAAGAGCTTTTCGAACGAGTGGACGAGGCTAATCGGCCGATAACCACGGAGGCCCTCCGAAGACTGGGTCTTGTGCAGTAGGACCATGATTGCCTCATTGACGCAGTTGAAGTTCCGAAAGTCCATCTCCCACAGTGCCGTGAACGGACGCAAGACATCCTTGGCCACCACCACCCACGCTGCCTTGAGGAAGCCCGCGCCGAACCTATCCGGGTCGGGGGCTCTGTCAGACAGGGACTCCTTAATCGCACGCGCCACCTCCTCCAATGTGAAAGGCTCGGTTAGCACGGAGAGGTCCAGGCGTGGTAGGGCGAGCTGCTCGAGGTTGATCCAGTGAGTACGGGCGAAGGGCGTCCCTAGAATGGCGTTGTAGTAGTCGTAGATGACGTCCTCCTTGGCCTCATCCTCCGTGAATGTTTGGCCCTCGTGCGCAATGGCCAACATGTAGTTCTTTCACCGTCGGTGGCATGCTTGTAGGTGGAAGAACTTGGTGCATGCGTCTTCGTTGCGTAGCTAGCACGTGCAGACTCGCTGCCTAGCCATGGTTCACGCAAGCAAGGAGAGGCCCAGCACATGCGCCTTGAGCTCCCTATGGAGCTCCAACTCCCCTGCTGACAGCCACCGTGACTCCTACGCGATGTCGAAGGCGTGGATGACGACCCGCGTGGAGGCAAGCTGTGCCGTGACGTTGCCCACGCAGTTGGTGCGCCAGCTCTGGATCATGCGCGCGAGGCCATGAAGCTTGTGTCCAGGTTCTTGCACGCAACAACATTGGGATTAGGCGGTCCCCATGCGTGGGAGACCATGTCCATGAAGCCATCAATGCGGGTCCAGAACTGCTTGAATCGAAAGTGTGGCACCGCCCATGGGTTAGAGTTCAGCACTAGTAGCAGCGGTGTGTGGTTGGAGCAGTCGGAGAAGAGGCTCCGAAGGTGGTGGTAGGGGTACAACTGCAGCCACTCCACCGACACGAACGCGCGGTCAATACACTCGAGGGTGGGGTCGTCTTGCCCATTGGACCATGTGTATGGTGGAGTTCGTCAAGCTGTAGCACATCGATGGTGTCCCTGAATGCGCGCATAAGCCCTCGGTGCAACCTCCCGTTGTTCTTATGAGCCACCTGGTAGATGAGGTTGAAGTCCCCGCATATGAGCCAAGGTCCCGGGCATGCAGCACGGATGTCATGAAGCTCCTGCAGGAAATCGTTCTTTTCAGACCAGAGAGTGGGACCGTAGAAGTTGGTCAACCACCACTGCTGCTACGAAGTGTGAGAGTATAGCGCAATCGTGACTGAGAAGCAGCGGTGAGTGTGCGAGGGCACACCCCAGATGTCACGCCGCCAGGAGGTGCATGCCCCCCCTGCCACACCTACTGCCGGTAAGAAGATGAAGTCATAGTTGAAGCCTGTTAAATCAGTGGTGAGGGCGACTGAAGTGTTTGATAGCTTAGTTTCCTAAACACACACAAGCGAAGCACGCTGTTGGGAGACAATGGTGCGAACTACATTCCTGCGCGCCCTGTTATTGAGGCCACGCGCATTCCACAGGAGAAGATGGTTGTCACTCATGGCGCAACCCATCTGCGATGTGTGCTGGTGCGGGGCTCAAGTCCTACCTGAGGCAGACCGAGCCACCCTACTGCCCAGCATGGGAAACAGCTCGCACATGTTGTTGCGCCGCTCGGTGGGGACGTCATCGCCGAAAGTCTCCTAGAAGCGTCTGGCGATGGTGGGGTCTGGCGAGTTAGGGTCCGCCCTCCCCTCCCACTTGCTCAGCAGCACACAGTGTGCCTACTTTTCTGGGTGGGGGTCGTGGTAGGCAGACTCGGTAGCGAGGCGCTCGCTTCTGTGGGATTGCCACTCGTCCTGAGTGATCCACGACCGCCGTAGGTGCGACTGTGCCTGCAGGATCGGTTCATCGAGTGGTAGCAGCATGGAGCCGATGAAGTCCGCAATTGAGGCCGCAGTCAACGGTCCGTTAGCAGCAGTCCTCGCCATGCTGGAGCCCCCCATCGGCTCGTCACCGGCGACGGGAACCCCGTTCTGCGGCGCATCATCCTAGAGGTCGAGCGCATCCTTCGACGCACGAGGTAGGTCATCCGTGGCGCATTCCCGGGCCTCTGGCTCGCTGCTAGCTGCGGCGGCCTCCCTGAAGGCGTGGTCCCGTCTGCCGGCTCGCTGTCGCGGATCGACGTGGCGGCCTCCTTGCCCATGTGAGGCCTGAGGCACAGCTCAACCCTGACCATGTCAGACCACCAGTCATGATCCGGACCCGGTCGGGTGGTGTTGTGGGCGAGGGCGTGGGACACGGGCGCCTGCTCCGCCCCTATGTAGGTTTTAGCCCACCAGTCGTGCTGCGGTGCTGTTGGTGGAGTCCTGATGCTTCTGCCATCCGGCAGGAGTCGAGGCGTGATGTGGATGAAGCGGCCAACGATGCCAGTCGCAGCGGCACTGCTACTCCGGAGCAGCTCCTGCGTGGGAGTGGCGTCAAACACCAGGGCACGCTGACATGAGAGGCGCGATCGCCCAGGTGACATGGCCAGCGCGGACTGGACCGGAGAGGCCGCGGGGACGGTGTCCGCGGTGGTGACTGGGGGGCCCAGCGTGCCCAGGGCGTTCCGGTGGCCAGGGGGCTAGAGTGCAACGGGCAGCGCAGTGCTCCCACAAGCACTGCGCATTGTCCCATGCTGAACTCCTCCGGCGGGTAGTCGTAGCTTGCATGATCGTTGGTGTGCCACGGGTCGATGCTCATGGAGTCATTGTCAGAGTTGCGATGGGGGGTGGGGCAGTACTCATCATGGGAGTTGTTGTGGTGGTCCTCGTCCCCCCATCATCGTGCCCATCGTCGCCATCCTCATCGTCATCTGCCGGCGGTGGGCCGGGCGGGGCACGCATGTCCTGATGCGCCACGAGGCGCACATGCACCAGGTACTGAAGGCCGTGCCGCTGTCCTTGCTCGTCCATCCCTGGCAGCACTGGCTCGGGGATGTAGATGGTCTCCTCTGGTGGTAGGAACGAAGGGTGTCGGCACCAGGCCTGCACATAGAACTCCCGGTCGTCGGCAATTGGGAGGTCACGGATGACAGTGACCTCCACCTGGCAGCAGCAGGTACCCAGCATCGTTTGGGCCACATTCATGTTCCTGGCATGGGCGGGCACATTCTGGAATGCCACGACGGCCCTGTAGCTGAAGGCTCCCAGCACTCCATTTGTTTGGCGTGACCACGACCTCCAGCGGAGGGGGAGGTGAGGTCCCCAACCCCACGAGTTCAGAACACGGTCACGGCTCTCGCCGTGGTAGAAGCGCACAAGGAAGTCATCGGGCTCATGGCCCCGGATATCGATGTCACCTCTGTGGATGTTGAAGCGGTTGAGGAGCGCCTCGCAGACGGCTACTGTGGAGATAAATGGTCGCATCCCCACCACCATGGCCACCAATGCCAGATCAAGAGCATCCTCGGCCGCCTGTATTTCGGCGGAGCGCGGCACCACGACCATGGAGCATAAGCCCAACTGGGGCACACCGCACGCGGCGACAGACGTTCCGCGGGCCTTGGCGTGCTCGACCTTAGACGGAGCGCCGCTCACGGTGGCAGACGTTCCATGTGCCACAGCAGGCTCGGCCCTGGGGGGAGTGGCGCTCGTGGCAGCAGAAGTTCCGCAGGCCGCGGCGCGCTCAACCCTGGGGGAGCACCGCATGCGGCAGCTACGGTTCCACGAGCTGCTACGCGCTCGACCCTGCCACGGTGCGCCTGTGGCGCCAGTGGCGGCGACGGCGAACGGCCCTGCGAACGGCGACAGTTTGGTGGGATCGAAATTGACCTGCCGGTGGAGACGGAGTAGCCGGAGACGGTCTCTGCTGACCCTGCTCGGTGTTGACGACGAGGAGAATGGCGTGGCCGGAAGCGCTGCTGCGCCAGAGCACGGCGCTCGCCATCGCTGGGGTGCTGCGAGCGCGCGCGCTTGCGGCCTGCGTGGGGCTCCTGGCCATCATGGGTCGCCTGGGTGCCGCGCCAATGCTCCAGGCGGCGTGTGGAGTGCCCCGCATGGTGGCCCTCGTGGAACCGACGGCGCGCCGAACACTCCGACGAGTAGTGCCCCTCCGCCCAGCACCGGTAGCAGCATGCGGGTAGAGGCAACGCACGTGGATGTGGCTGTGGCGGAGGCAGCAGTAGCAGGCCCCAGCCAGTTCCAGAGGCAGGTACGTCGGCGAGTGAGGTGGAGACTAGCGTGGTGGCGAGCGGCGTTGGGGGGAGCGCACCCAGCCATAGCGCTTGCTGCAGACCGTGTAGAAGCTGTCTGCGTCCTGTTGGCCGCGCATCCTGGCCGGGTGAGCCACCGGGGAGGCATGACGACGGCCCGCACTGGGTAGCGGGGGCGACGCGGCTGACCGCTCGAGCTCCCGGTGCGACGGGTGCGAGCGCGGGCATCGGCCATGAAGCCGTCAGCTTTCGTGCGGTGCCGGTGATGCGGAGTGCGGTGGCGCTTGCGTCGAGGCACTAGGACCTCCTTCCCCTTCCCCTCCGTCGGCGGAGCCAGCTCCTCCGGTTCGGAATCGAAGTCCAAGGAGGCCTCCGAGTCACTGAGGGCCACGCGGCCCCCAGGACCACGGTCGAGGTGCTCTTGGAGAAGGTCGGGGGAGCCGACAAAGAACTCCAGTGGCGGGGGTAGCTGATCCCCTTCGATTTCGGCCCAAACTCGTCGGGCAGGCGATTCAGCGGCGGCGGGCGATTCGGCTATGAGCGCGGGCCCGCGCCCTAGCGCAGCAAGGAGCTGGCTGGGGGACCCAGCCTCAAGAGCCACCTCCACCTCCGGGGCCCGCGACCGCGCGGGGAAGGGGTCCTCCATGGCGGCGGCGTCGATCTGGATGTGGGGGAGACCTCCGCTGGGAGCTTGACGGGGAGCTGCTGCGCGAGGAGCGGGGGAGGGGGAGGGGGAGAGTGAGGGGAGGATGGGGGTTTAGTGGGGGCCAAACCTAGAGGCCTGCCGGCCGACGGCGGGCCGCGAGCGGCGGCGCGGGGGGATCGCCATAGAGCCATAGGTTTCGTAGGACCCCCACGGACTGCCGGACTCAGCTCGCGATATATGCTTCTCAGAATGTTCCGAGCTATTTTCAAATCACCAAACCAGTTTTATACTTTTATTTAGTTTCTTGCAACTTTGTATACGAAACTTTGTCCTTGGTCCTTATATTCTTCCCCACTCCCTTCCACCTCAAAATTAGCCGATTGATATGAGCATATATTTTCATACGTTGGTCAATTATCCCTAGTGAAGAAAGATTGGGAGTTCAGACAGGGGTTATTGGGAGTGGTTTTTTTTAATCTTGCCCAAAAAAAAAAAATTAAGATTGAGAGTGGGGTTTGAAAACTCTTGGAGATGCCCTTACCACAGCTCTTCCTTTTTCAATAATTGTGCATACTCCTCGATGGCATAACTTCAACCACCTGTAGATTAAAATTTATAGGTGTAACTACAAATCCTTGTTCTACAAGGATTCGTATTCATGCCATTTAAGTAGGGAGGCTCTGAAATTGAACAATGCAATTTAGGGAGGCTCTCAAATTGAACAATGCTCAAAGTTTAATTTATGTCCATATCGTGCCTAACGTGGTGCTACGTGATTCACTCAGAGAGGTAAATGTGACCTAGGTAAATGTGACCTTTTCCAAAGTTGAAGAGGTCTACAAAATTAGTTTTCCCATTGGACAGGCAAATTGGTTTTTTCAAAAGGATTTCCAATTTCCATAATATACGAGGGAGGTTAGATGGTTTTTTTTTGGGGGGAGTGACTATATAAGATAGAAAATCCAGACGAACAAAGACTGAAAATTGAATCTGGGCCACAACAATAGATGGAATTGAGCCCACGATATAGAAGAGGCAACCAAGTAACGGTGGATTCTGATTCTCAAAAAAAGTATTATGCTAAAAACAGTAACGATTGTCCATGATCCATCACTCAGATGATGGATAGGAATTCCGTTTATTTAGTATAAAAATAAAAGAAAATAAAAGAAAAAATGCCTGTATGATTCTCCATCAACTATTTTTGCAAATCCAGTTTACCTATCGCAATGGGACGACCAATTGTTTAGATTTCTTCAACTTTTAAAATCATCTGATTTATATTTCCTTCACGTAGTACCATATTAGCCACTGAGGAATGTAAATTAGACTTTCACAATATATCAACAGAGTCAATTATACTTTAGAAAGCTACACCCTATGGTTAGGCTAGTGTTTCCTTTTTTACCATGGCTAGTGCGAATCTGAGTTTTTAGGAAAGAATGTGTACATGAAATGGGTGACTCTGTGGCCGTCCCATGAAATTTCTCTTGTGTGTTTCTGTCTACTATGCCTGTATTGGTCATTGGTGTAGTGTAACCTTGATCTCTTGCATGTTAAGGATTGCTATTGCCTATTGCTAAGTTTTGGATGGTGCCGCCCGCTTTATCATTACCAACAAGCGTACTACCGTCATTTTGTGATGTGTATTTTTTTTTTTCCAAACGGGAACCCCATTTCCATTAGAGCTTAACGGAAATACAATGTTTGAAGAGTTACAGAGATAGAGAAAACAGCAGAGAAACTCGGTGTCTCATATGTATTCATGCTAAGACACAAACCGAGCAAATTAGCATTTAGCAGGAGTTAACAACTTTAGAACTAGCAACAACTTCAGACATCACAAAAGGGACTTGTTTTCAACAACAGTATCACGAGGGAAGGAGCTGGACCATCCATTCTTCACATCAGAGAGTCACCCATTCATTGCAACAAACATATCACCATTTTGAAACTTCAGCGGCCATTTGGCCCTGGAAGAGCTCGATGGTTTACTTGGAGATTGGCTTGAGTTGCCAGGATGCTTTTGGCCACACCCAACATGCACTCAGCCCCTTGAATCAGCATTTCCTTTTCTCCATCAGCATATAGTCCTGTCCAATGATTCATTAAAGCACAAATATGACACCATATTTCAATTGGATTCTTAATCAAGATTTTATCAAAAATGGCTCTGTTTCTAGCCTTCCAAATAGCCCAACATATCGCAGCAATCCCCCAAACATGAAATTTGTCCCCATGAGGAAGCCATTTATCACACAACCTCCAGCTTTGTTCCAAATTACAAGGTACATTGTCAGCCCCAAGACTGACAGCAGTTATCATCCAAATTGTTCTAGCTATAGAGCATTGAAAGAATAGATGGTTAACAGTTTCCACATTAGAACAGAAAGCACAGGTAGGGTCACCTTGCCAATTTCTCTTTCTCATGTTATCTTTAGTAAAACAGCATTATTAGCTAGCAACCAAAGGAACATTTTAATTTTTTCTGGAATCTTACTTTTCCATATTCTCTTGTGGTACATTCCACTGTCAGATGTACATTGAGCATCATATAGAGACTTCACAGTAAAAACCCCTTTCTTGCGCAGCAACCAACCAATTTTATCATTTTCTTCAGCGAGATGAAACATCAAAGCATCAGACCAGATATTGTCCCATTCTATTCTCAATGTTTCATGTAACCATCTTCTGAGTGATAAAAGATTATGATTTTTCATAGCTTGCTCCACAGTAATGTTTTTATTTTTACACAGTTCAAAAATAACAGGACTAACAACACACAAAGGCTTATAATATAGCCAAGGATTCCTCCAGAATCTGACTTTATCACCTTTCTCAATGGTACCTTGCAAAAATATCGTTAGGTGTATTTGTGATGTGTATTTGTGTAGTTCTCTTTCAGTAATTCACGCGGGAGGGGCCTATATATCGTCAGGTGTGATAAAAGTAAAAATATTCGTCGGAGATGTTGATCACTGTATTTTGTCTTGCATGAGCGGTGAGCCAGTGGCCGTATTATGAATCTACGACGTTGTTTATATATACTACTTGAAACATTCGGCTGATAGTGATCTTGTGGCTTTTTACGTGTTGTGGTAATGGTCTATGACGCTACTCTACAAACTTTATAAATTTTTCCGATAGATTTGTGATTAAATCATAAACTTTAGACATAAAAAATATAATATAAAGTAAATAATCATCATAGTATAATTCAAAAGACCATATCATGTCAAGTTACGTCTTGGAGCAAACGGCTATGTATACTCTTACATCCCACTTATATATAATTCATATCTGACCCATTCCTTTCTCTCACAAAGTTTTTCCCTCTTTTGCTTCTTGAGCTGCCTGTAAACTTACTAACATACCTCTCTTCTTTCTTTTTCTTGCTCTTCCGCCATAGCATTCAACCTACTAGCATCATGTTATTGTACTTGCTCTTTTAAAAGAAAACAAAGTTAGTAGTCAGTAGATAAAATCTATGAGCTCTTACTGACCTCTAATTAACCTGATATTATAATAAGATGTTATTTTAATTTTGACGTGTAGTTTAAATAAGGCCTGAACTATGGATTTATATTCCATAATAACAATTGGCGTTTGTCTCTCTGGTTCTTGTTGGTCGTCTATTTTGGAACGAGTAACCAGTAAGAAGAAAAAGCACCACGATATAAAAAATTCGCAGCTCGCCCACCTCCAACTCACTTTGGTACTCGTATCGAATTTCCACCCCTTTCCTTTTCATCGATTCACATAGAAATTCCCGTCCCGCAAGCAAAGCAAAAGGGGGAAAAAAAAGCAAACAGAACACACGCCTAGTGCCTATACACAGCAAAGCAGAAGCCCCGTGCACCGGGTCCACCGCGCAGCACCCGAGGACCTCTCTTCCCCGCGCTCGTGCGCGTCTAGCGTGGACCGTCCCCAGCCCCACTCCCCCAAGCGCGCACCTCGAACCGGACGACGTGGCGGTGCGGACGCGCGTGGGCCCCACGCAACCGTGGCCCCAGAGGAGCAGCGACGCGAAAGGCTCCCCGAGAGAGAAAAATTCGGTGGAAATTCCAGTTGCTCTCCTCTCCTCTCCTCCCCCGTCGGCGGCCGGAGAAAACCGCCAGATTTTCTCGGCCCCGTGCGTCGTCCTCTCCTCCCCTGTTGCTTTTGCGGGCTTGCTTGCGGTTGCAGGCAGCCGCTGTACCTGGAGCGACCTGTAGTTGGCGGGGAGAGGTTTGGTGCTTGTTTGGTAGAGGAGAGGAGAATAGTTGGTTGCCTTGCCTCAGTCAGGCTCAGGGGAGGGGAAGAAGATGGAGCGGAAGGTGGTGGCGGTGTGCGCGGTGGTCGGATTCCTCGGCGTCCTCTCGGCGGCGCTCGGATTCGCGGCGGAGGCCACACGCGTCAAGGTGCGTCTCACTCGCGTCTCGCCGCTTCCTCCCTTTCTCTCCTGCGCTGCCGTTGCTGCCCCGTTCCGTTCCGTTCTTGAGTAGAGTACGCCAGTACGGCGGGCGATGGCCTTGCCTCCGAGTGTTAGATCTCGGTTGCTCCTGTGCGCTGGAGTTATCGGCGGAGGAGCGGGCGGGGATTGGGCGCGCCGGGGCGCTGAGTCCGCTGCGGTACTCCAGTCTAGTATTGTAAATACTAATAATACCCTGCTGCGCCGGAGAAATATCATTATCATTGTTTGGGGTTATTAATAGCTATTCTTCATGCTTGCGCGTCGCGGGAGTGGACGGAAATGATCGTGAGTGTACCTAGCCGCTATGACCTAAGAATATGATGCAAACGGTTGGAATAAAACCTCCTTATGTGGATAGGTGAATGAAATCTGTGAGCCAATGGTGCCAGAGGTTCAGTGCTTCGTTTGTTTGATATTGGTTGCAACTGATCCATCCCAAGTGATTCGAATCAATCAGGATCTTCTGTGTTTTTTATTGCCTTTTTATTACCACACTGCCTTGCACATTGCCTTAGGTTTTGTTGACTATTTGTTTAGCACTTTAGCTGCATATACTACCTTGATAGAACATTGGTTTAAGGTTTTTCTTATTGCACTCTTGGTGAGATAGCTAAAATCACAGGTGATGAGGCTTCACTAGCTTGAGGTGGAATCCTAATTGCAGCATGACACCCCTGCATACAAATCCAAAGGCACGCATGCTTATCTCTTCGTCGAGGAAGGCCACATGCTAGTCTTCTACATTAAAATGCATTCTTTGACATGTCTATTTGATACATTCATGTATGTTTATGGCAATTTGATTTTGTCTTCAACCTAACTTACCATTTTAGAATCTGCAAATTTATTAATAATAATTGACTCTTTCACGTTACGTGCTCTAAAGATAGGGTCTGGAAATGGTTGTCATTCTTTCGCTAATAAATTGTACAGATATTTGTGCTCATGTCCAGATGTAATGAATCATGCAGGTTTCGGATGTTCAAATAAGCAGTACTCCTGGTGAATGTGTATACCCAAGAACCCCAGCCTTAGCGCTTGGCTTAATATCTGCTGTCTCTCTTATGCTCGCCCAGTCTATCATAAACACGGTTGCTGGTTGCATCTGTTGTAAGAGGCATCCTGTTCCCTCAGACACTAACTGGAGTGTAGCCCTGATTTCATTCATCATATCCTGGTAACATTCTGGTCTAGAAGTTTATGATCTCTTTTATTCTGCTCTCATGTTTTGTAAACTTTACATAGCCTTTTAGTGAATTGGTTTACCTATAATCGATGCTGAATGTTGCCATGTTATGTTGAACATCAATCTTGGCCTTGACATGATTGCACTATGTTGGATTCCCTCACTTCTTTCAACCTTACACCTGATTTCTTGACTGTTTTTGACTCATTTCGGTTTTTGCTTTAGGGAAGCAACCATTAATCCATTAGAAAGAAATAGCATAGCTTTGATGCCTAATAAAGAGTAAAGAGTCAACAATTTGTAATTTGGTCTAGTAGTTGGTACACTGTTAATTGATTGATGTTAAATATAATCCTTGGAAGCCACGAATATGAGTAGGCCACATGCTGGATCTGTATAATAGCTTTTGCATAGATCCCAAGTAGATTGTAGTTGCAGTGAAATTCTGCCTCTCCCTAAGAGCATCTCGTTAACTAATTTGGTAACCAGTGATTTGTGTTTCTGCTAGTTATGTTGCAAATAACTGAATTCCAAATGTGCTAACCTAAATATTGCTAAATTCTGCAGGTGCACTTTCATAATCGCGTTCCTTCTGCTGCTGACTGGAGCAGCCCTGAACGACCAGAGAGGCGAGGAGAACATGTACTTTGGTAGCTTCTGCTACGTCGTGAAGCCAGGGGTCTTCTCTGGGGGAGCAGTGCTAGCCCTCGCCAGCGTGGCGCTAGCGATAGTCTACTACGTCGCCCTGTCATCGTCAAAGGGTCCTCCACCGACATTTGCAACCCCGCAGAACCATGGCATCGCGATGGGCCAGCCTGTGATCCCGCAGCAGAGCAGCGAACCGGTGTTTGTCCACGAAGACACTTACAATCGGCGGCAACAGGTCCCGTGACCATAATCTGTGGTTGGCTCAATAGGTCTCCTGACAGGGTACCTCATGCAGTTAAT
Source organism: Bothriochloa decipiens (assembly GCA_023333625.1). Taxonomy (NCBI): domain Eukaryota; kingdom Viridiplantae; phylum Streptophyta; class Magnoliopsida; order Poales; family Poaceae; genus Bothriochloa; species Bothriochloa decipiens. The sequence continues at coordinate 4,291,747 of CM041644.1, forward strand.
TGTGCTTGGTCTGTATAGATTGCAGGTTAGAACAATGGTAATCACCATTGCAGTTAGCTAGATTTGTTTGTTTTCTACTTCTTTCCACCCTCCTGTTTATCGAGCATGCCTGTTTCATCGTTATGGATGTTTGATTCTGAATGAACTGGGGAATGTTGAAGAGAGCTTGCAGAGTTTGTCTGTAAACATGGAGGTTCTTTTATGATGGGATGAACTGAATCCTGGATGAAATTGTATCATATTCGCATTCGCATTTAGAAACAAGTCAAGAAGGGACTGTCGATGCCAGCTCCTCCCTGAACAGGTCAACGGTGTCGCGGACGATGTCGCCGGGGCGTGCTGTCGTGGCGTCGAACTCCGTGACCCCCTCGGCGGCGTCGATCTGCAGCAGGTCGAGCTGGCTCCGCAGCAAGCTCGCCGGCATGAAATGCTTGCCCTCCGGCGACCTCCGGAGCATCCTCTCCACAATCAACTCCGCCGACGCCCGCAGACACACGAACTTCACTCTGCAGGCGGCGTACTCCCCGGGCTCGTAGCCGCGGTCGGCGGCGCGGAGCACGTCCCGGTACCTGAGCTGCAGCGCCGAGCAGCTGACCGCCACGTCCTCGCCGCCGTCCAGCCGACTCCAGCCATGGCGCGCGGTCCGCGTCGGTGAGAGGGATGCCCTCGCTCATCTTGGCTGGGTTTGTGCACAAGTTCAGAGTAGTGGCGTTTCAGTTTTTCAGCAGAAGTTCTGAGATGGCAAAAATGGCAGAATGCCAGAGCTTTCAGAAATGTGATGATGTGAATTGCGTGGTGGTGTGGTATACCTTGTTTGCCTGGGAATGGTAGTCGTCTGCTTCGATGAAGCTGCAGCCCAAGGCTTCAGCGAGCATCGCCGCGACGGTTCTGCGAATTTGCAGCAAAAAAAAAGATTCAGCTCGTAAGAACTGTCACCGCCTCATGGCAGCAGAACACCTGAATGAACCTTGCTGAATTGTGCTATCATTTAAGTAATCTTGACTGAATTCTTGAAGCATGAACAATTGAGCATAGAACAGAGTGAGGGGGATGAAGGATCTTACGATTTGCCACAGCCGCTGACTCCCATGACCACGATCGCTAGCCCTGTAACCCAAATTTTCCCAAAGAGAAGATCAGTTAGCATTAGCAACCACCCAATCCCAACCTATCCGGCTCTTGGCTGTTTGTCAGCTCAGGATTCAGATCCCGAGCTCGTCCAGTACCTACGCACGACACGAACAGCCGCTACAAGAGCAACCAGCAAATTCCAAACTGAATCTTGGTTGCTATTTTTACTTGGAGCACGCATGGCTGATGCTACTGACCTGGATGCACGACGGGGTCGGAGCCGGCCATGGCGGGCGCTCCAGCTCCTCCTGCGGGTTCTCGAGTAGAGGGAGGACTAGGGGATGGCGATGGTGAAAACGACGACGGCAACAACATTTTCGTCAGGTTGAATGGGTCCATTCTCATTTCCGGGTCCAGGTCGCTGACGTCAGCTAGAATGCATTTAATTTATTTTAAGACCGAGAGGGAGTACAGATCTACCTGCACGCAGTTTTATTTTCTTTTCTTTGAAAAAGATCAAAACTTTTTGTAATTTGGTTTAACCACCATTGGTTTATCTTGTTTCTCTGAAGAAGGATGAAACCTTTGTATTTTGGTTTAGTGAACATTGTCTCAAAGCATATCATACGACAAAAGCAGAGAAGCATGACTGCATGAGGCGTACACGCAACTGAAGAGTGGCGATGACCATTTGCTGTTGCTGACTCGGAGCTTATCACACAGCTTGCTCAACAACTAATTTGGTGCTAAGAAAACATACAGGGGTATCTCAAAGTCAATTACAAACAGAACAAAAGGCGCTACCAAGAAACATGTTAACTTGCAACAGAAGAGCAAGTACGTCTGATCTAATGCCGATTCTTTGGTATAATTTTCCAAGTTAGCCAAGCCAAAGCGGCAGCAGACCAACAAATAGCTGCTAGACTACGGCTACTTCCTAAACAACCCTGAGCTCTGGAGCGCCTTGCAATACTCTGAGATGACGGGGGACTTCTTCACCATGTCCCAGATCTTTGCTGAGCTTCCCAGCCAGTCGCGCTCCGAGAGGTTCTTCGAGAATGACCTCGCCGGCCATGACAGGATCTGTAGCCACATGAGTGTTCACGTCAGACTGACTCAACCAGGTCCAGAAGAAATGTGCCAGGCAATTATTACAAAAGAAGGTTAAAGTTCAGCACCAATATCTTTATTGTAATGAGTTCAAACTGAATGGATTTTAATATACCTTAGTTTATCAGAACTAACGAAACCAGTCCAGTTAATAACAGGAAAACCAAATAATGCTTCCCATGATTTGCATAGAGCCCTAGACTTATTTACATAAGAAAACTAATGATTTGCGCGCGCCCCTGCGCGCGAGGAATGGGCCAAGCAATATTTGTAAATAATATGCAACCCAGATATAGAATGCCAAGGAACTTAATAAGTAGAAACACAGAATAGCAGAAAAGCAGTTTTCTTAGCTGCACTGAATAGTTTAGACAGCCCACCAAATTTAGGTTACATCAGTTATACCAGGGAGCTCAGCAAGGGCGCAACCTTGCAAGTGTTCATACGGTGCTGAGAATCCTATCGAGGCACATGTTTGTGTCACGCTCGGTTCTGCTGGACAAAACCGAGCAACACAGCCAGGGATACACGCACAGGGCCAGCTGCATGGCCAGTAAATTAAGTAAAAAGTTCACACAAGCACAACCAGTTCGAGGGGCTAACGAAATAAGCTTGCTGCCTGGAGGCCGATACAAGGGCCAAGCGAACACAGAAAGGACAATGCGTTTGTTTCCGATGCAGAGGATACCATGCCACCAAAAAATAGGCAGAAGTCTTCTCTGGATGGCAGATGTTAGCAAGCCAGTCCATACAAAAGCTTGGGTACTGTTGAGTGTACCTACAGAAAAGAGTGGTGAAAAATAAGGCAATAGCCAACAAAATTCAATTCATTACGACAACCACTAGATATGCAAAAGGTAAGAACTAAGTATGATCCATCTTGCAAATCAGGACCAAGTTCATATCTTTGACTTCGACAAAAACCAGACTATGCACTGCACAACTTATTTAGCAGGCCAGGTTAATTTGAAGTTAAGGGTCTTGCCTTATCTAGATGCTCGTCTGAGCGGGAGAACGTCCTGCAGGGGAGCGTTCATTGTCAGAAGCCTGAACCTTTGCCAGCCGCAGCACTGCAAGAAGTCACACAGCAGATGTCATGGGTGAGCACCTCATCTTTTCTGAAACCGGGCCAAACAATTTTATATCACATTCAATAGCAGCCTTCGATAATAAGCTTTGATATACAGTTTGGTCTGGGCTACTTTGATCCAAAAAGTATGTGAGATTCTGTTCATTACTATACACTTCCAGGGAGGTTATATTAACAAATGAGTTAGCAAGTGACTTTCTGAAAGTTAACATCTGGTTCAGTTTACAGGAGTAAAGATGGCTGAATACCTCGTGTCTGCAATGTCAGTAGCTGTAGTGTCATCATCATCTGGTAAAACAAGCCTACGGCGAGACGAAGAGTGGCTGCTGCTCTTGGATGGGCCCCTGTGCATAAGTAGTAGTTAGACATTGATGAAAAGACACATTCTGAATTTGTTGAGAGGCAGAGTAAATATACTACCCTCTCTTATGTTTCTTTGGCACTGGTGTCTCAAGGTCATCAAGCTTAGGTGGGGGAGTCTGCAGGGAAAAAAGGAATGTAAGCGATGTACATGCAAGACCTTGAAAGCACCACCAAGTGTGAGTAGTAAAGGGAACATACGTTTAGAATGCCTGGTGAAGATTGAGTGCTATCTGGTGTACCAGCAGCAGCCAGCTGCTGTGCACCATCCGCATCACAAACTGAGTAAGATAAGTCTATGCAAAAAATGGATGCAACATGCATCATAGTTTTTTGACCAAATAACAAGCATCATATTAAGCTGGTAAGAAAAAACATGGTCCAAATTAATAATTCCTCCCAAAAGAATCATCAGCACAAACCAAATAGTTGATGACTGTTGCATCCATAAAGCTGGCCAAATCATGGGTGTATCGCATGATTTGATGACTGCCATGATCATATTTGGCCATAGAGTTGCAGTAAAGCATAACTTAAGTAAACAAAATAAAAAGGCCTAAGATGGAATCATCACTTGGCCTCAGAATGATGCTCCTTTGTTATTCCTTTCCTAGACAGAATCATCGGTGGCACTGACTTTCTAAAGCCCAAAACAACGACAAAACCAAGACCAAAGCATCCATGGATGCATGCAAGCCATCCACCCTAAGCCATCAACCCAGCTACGCTAAAGGAGTTGCTTAGAGGTGGATGTTTCACATGTTTTTATGACACTCCCAAGAACCACCAATAACAGAACCAACTCCAGTGCCACCTCCTCTCAAACTGAGGTCATCATCGGCCGTGCACTCAAGCTCAACAGATTCTGCCAAACTGATCATCACAACCAAGGATACCTTCAAAAGATTCTAAATCCATAGTAGCCATAGAATCATATGACACATGCAGCCCAAGCCATCAACCCAGTCAAGCAAGGAGTTGCTTAGGCATGTATGTATTGCATGACTCATAATCTGCCACATCCATACATGAGCATAACTGTCCATAAAGTTGCAGTAAAGCAAGAGCTGGGGCGAGGCCAGGGGCAGGGGCGGGAGCAGGAGAAGGAGCCCCGTCGGGCCTGGGCGAGAGAGGAGGGAGAGGGAGGAGAGGCGGCTGCGGACAGGAGAGTGAGAGGTAGGGTTAGGGTTAGGCCGAGGTCGAGGCCGGTATATATTTACCGTGGAGGAGGCAGGAGAACCGTTGATTCCCAGATCCAACGAACCAAAAAATTTCGGCCGACGTGGACACACTGTGGTGGCTTCCTGGCCAATACGAATTTCCTGGCCAACACACATGCACACCTGCAATAGATGAAGACTGATCCAGATAAATTAAATTTGCTAGCATCACATGAAAAGCAATCACAAGAAGCATATTATTTATGGATGCGCACAGTCTTATCTATGACTGTGAATTGACTGGGATCATTCCTTCTAATCCAGTAATCCTTGACTAAGAAATAGTGAATATATAAAAGGGCGTACCCAGTGCCGTAGGCTCCCGCACTGCGGGGTCTGGGGAGGGGAAAATAGCCAGCAGCCATCCCTGCACAAATGTGCACAAATAGTGAATATATATGTTATGAAATCTGTTGATTGTAATGAAAGAGTAAATATTGTACCTTTTAGATAATATTCATGGAGCTAAAGTAGGGAGACAAGGCCTTTTCAGTCACCTACGCGTAAAAGTAACCCTGAATTAGCACCAGATAAGATACAGTTGAGAGCATAAAAGGACTTCAATACTGTGAGGAGCATATAAACTCTATGCCTTTCCTGCCCTTTCTGGATAACTGGACAGTCTAGCGCCAAATTAATTATTTAGAAAACACCATGATCATATAAATGGACAGAATTTATTGCTTCAATATTGCAGACACTACTAATTTAATTAGATACAAATTCACATCTAACCACAAAAGGGAAATAGAAAACCCAAGATGCCAGGCTCAGCTGCCCTCTAAGCACTGTGGTCTACAGGCATTCTACCTATCAAAAGCTCCAAAAGAACTACTCCAAAGCAATATACATCACTTTCTTGGGTTAGTTGACCAGTTACTGCATACCTGCAGAATCAAACCAAATACAGCAACTGTATAAAATTCAGACAGATCTTCAAGATGAGGCAATCAAGTTCGACAGATCTTCAAGAATATCTTCTATTGGGTGCTGCTTTACATTTTCTTATATAGGAAATAGACATGAAGAGCATTCGAATTTACATACACAGCTACTGAAAGGGAATAAAGAATTACCTTGGTCCAGTAGTGGCTACACAAGAGGAACCTGGAAATCACCAGATCACATCTGTAAAAAAGTGATATCAGTGATTAGTTCAATTTCATGGATGGGTTACTCCAAAGATTTCACAAATGAAACCCACTCTTTCTAGATAATAGAAATAGATGGGAAAGCTGCAATTATCGGCAAGCTGCTAGAAAACGAACAGACGTATTGATTTGTTCATCTTCCGTAACAAATATAGAGATGAGGATGGAAAGTAGGACCAAACACACGCCGTTTCTTGTACGAATGAAATCAATCATCAAGCTCTAATGCAGATCAAAAGAGGAAGAGGGACGATCTTGTTGAACCTGGGAGAAGCCAAGAACGGACCACAGTTGGGGTTCCTGCGTCACCTGGGATACGCCAACAATCGAATGGAGCAGAGCGGATTGCAGCGGAGGAGGTCACCGCCGGAGGAGGGGGCTGGCTGCGCCCGCATCACTGCGCCGCCGAGGCAACGGGTGGCCTCCGTGAACGCGCCGCCACCCCGCGTCCGTAGCCGGGCACCTAGGGTTTCCTCGGAGCCGTCGCCGTCGTTGGTGCCACTCGGTGTGCCGGCGCGGAGGAGAAGTGGAAGAGGGTGGTCGCCGCGCCGCTGTCGCGGAACCCTATAGGATGCCGCCGCCACTGCACCGGGCAGGCCGCCGAGGCCGGGAGCCTCCGCGAGGGAAGAGATCCGGGAGGAAGAGGAGTATGGTGGGGAGGACGACGCCGCCGCCGCGCCTCCACCGCTCCTGCTCGCGCCGGCCGTTGGGCCGTCGTCGCACCCGCTCGCGCTTGCCACCACGCCGCCGCCACCGCTCTCGCCCTTGCCGTCCGCCACGCCACCACCGCTGGAGAGAGGCATGGAGGGGCGCGCGAGGAGGAGGCCGCGCCTGCCGCCAGGCCACCACCGCAGAGCCGCGCCCGCGCCCGCGTCTGGCCGCGCTGCCGCGCGCCGCCGTGCCCGCGCCCGCGCCCGTGTCTGGCCGCGCCGCCGCGCCCGCGCCCGCGTCTAGCCGCCCAGCCGTGGCCGCCGCCGCAGAGGGAGAGAGGAAGGAAGAGAGAGAGGCGAGGGAGGCGTCCTGGCCTGGAGCCATCGCCGCGAGAAATGATGGAGAGGGAGGAGGCCACGGGAGAGAGCTAGGGTTAGGGATGAAGCCGGTATTTATTTGGCGTGGAGGAGACAGGAGAACCGTCGATCGTGAAATCGAACGGCCAGAAACATTTAGGGTGATGTGGACACGCTGTGGTGGCTTCCTAGCCAACACAAATTTACTCTTTAAATGTGGTGTTAGATTTTAATACAATCTTAATCCATCCCATGTAACCGACATAATCTTAATCCATCCCATGTAACTGACATATTTTCAAATCACAAGCTAGACTGTAAGTTACTGAATATTCCCTTCCTATTACTATTATGCAAACTCCTCAGTGTATCAATCATACCTGATCACGAAGCATGCCTAGCATGCATGAGTATGTTCCATACTCAAACTTTGTCGAGTTATCCTGTCCTCTCAGGGGAAGGAGAAATATGTCCTGCCGACCAAAGGTTAAGTCTTCAACTTTAGTGCTTGAAGAAACCAATGAATCAGAAGCTTGAATAGTTGCATTAGAGCCCCCAATTCTAAAAGAGGATGAGTTGAAGTGCTTCTCAAGAGTTTTCCTCAGAAGCATGAGTCTTGAAGGAGAAAAATCTTGTCCCTACAACCTGTTCAATTAGAAAGCCACAAAGATGTAAGGTTCTTAAACTATTTAAGCAAAAGAGTACATGGTTGGTTTAGGTGTGGAGGTATTCCATGCTTATGAAACAGCAAAATAAATGTTGTTTTTAAAAGGAAATAGTAAATGCTTTTACCAAGACACAAAACACCATACATCTCTTTGTTCATCAACACAGAAATGAGCATATCATTTCCCTTAATTAACGAAAAGAGGATCATAGCAATGGCTAATGCTCACCTAGCATGCACAAAACAGAGATCAGAAATATAGTCTTCACTGCCCAATTGGTCATCATTTTTGTCCTTTGTCTTGGGAAGCTGATGAAGTCAACACGGATGGATCAGGTATGTTGTGCTTCAGTAAATCAACCTGCAAAAATGTATTGGAACATCCATTCAGCCTTTGCATTACTGTTCGTGTTATGCTCGGCAAGTCATACAAGCGCCGGGAAAGAAGTGGCTAAGGCAATCGCAGGTGCAAGGTAGTCGTAGGTGCAAGGTTCAGAGTGCAAGGTTCAGGTCCATCTGCCTTGGCTTAGTTCAGGAAGATTTGGTTAGTTGAGAGTCTTGTTCTAATTAAGAGTTTTAATAGATTTCGTCAAAGAGTTTGTTAGGGTCACAAGTTGAGTCAGCGTTCCTAAAGTTTAGGAACTCCGTTATCGAGTCTGTATAAATTAAACAGTTTGCAAGCAATACAACTCAGCCTGGGATTGTGACTTATTGTCACCCTTGGGCGCCTGGCGCTCTCCCTGTTTCCTGTCTTCCTGTTATCGCTCAACAAGAACACGGCGCCCTCTCGTCGAGATCGATCTAGAGCTCACGCACCAATCTCCCCACCCTACTTCCTACGCAGCAAAGCTCGACGTCGTACCAGTCCGAGTCCCAAAGACAAAGTTATTGTAAACTACTTGGGATACAGAAGAAAAATGAGGTGGGAGATAAAAGGTATGATGGCACAGAATCATTAAAACGCTAGAACTACAGCTCATTTCTTTTTGGAAATTAGGTGAAAACTCAGATCCTGAACCAAGAACCCAGGCATAACTTCCTCAGTGCTTCCAGATGGGCTAATGAAAGAAAGACAGAAGGTACATACTATAGAAGAGATAACTTACTGTAAGCATGAGCTCCCACATGGACAAATCATTCATCCCTTCTGACACAACCAACACTATGTTACAAACAGATGCCAAGAAAACACCAAGCTACAGGAATTCCTTGCAGAATAACTGAAGAAACTGATCAATTATTAGGTATATCCAATGAATCAGCAGTAGCACAAGCGGGTTTAATAATTGAAGTGCAGTCTTTACCTGGATTCCCATTAGCTCATGAGCTAGGTCTGCCGATAAGGGTTCACCATTAAGGACAGGAATTGTGGATGAACCATCTGGCCTCATCATATCGATTAGAACAGAGGGACTGTACACTGGCTGCAGGGCAAAAGGGGTTTCCTTTCAAAAATTGGCAAGCAAGATACTGATAACCTGACCTGTTCTAGCATTCAGATTGCAAAAAACAGAACAAACTTAGCGTCGCCTCACCTGAGCGTCAAGGAGTATAACTCGCTCATTAGATATCCTGATGTCAATACCAGTAGTACAGTGTTTCCCCATCATTCTGGTTTCCTCAGTTTGTGTAGGAAAAGGAGGGAGCATTCCTACACACAATGATCAAGGAAATGAGTTTTAAGCCATCTAAGATTTCGGCATGGAACAAAATTTGAACCAAAACAAGAGTGATCTTTATTTAACTTCTAAGCAGCCTTCTTGATACTAAAGAAGCTATATAATGTGTATAAATGTGGCAGATAGAAACCTGAGGAAAGCAAGATATTACATGATGGAAACAGTTGACCGCAACATGCACCAACTAAATAATCATTACAAGTGCTTCTCAGTATAAGAACCAATGCATCTAAGTGCTTGCACAGCATATAAAAGGAGCATAATCAAAGTTAAGTTGTATCATACCAGGTGAGCTTGCATCATATCCATAAAGCTCGTTCATGATTGTTGATTTGCCTACACCGGGTGGGCCAATTACCCCAATCACCATGAAATCATTGTTCTCAGTCAAATACTGCAAAAACATGGCTGGGGTTAGTAAGGTTTGAGGAATAAGATCTACGTTTATTTATTATAAGAAAATACTTGTCACTAACTTTGTCACTATTTAAACCCCATCCCTTGTAACCGCACCACTCACATGTTGCTCAATGGATCGCAATTCACAATTTCACGTTACATATTGTGCATATATAAGTAGGATCAGTAGAAGCAAAATAACATCTCGCAGCCATCATATGCGGAGGAAGAGCATCTACAGAACGATGAGGCACTAATAAATTACTAGAAAACCCAGCGTTTAGAGGACGGTTACTTGAGAACTGAACCAACAAATGCAACATTCAGAAAGAAGTACCCAGAATAATAATGGATTTAAGCTAACAAATAGACTGTCCAACGCCGACATAGCAACGAAAACGCTAAGCGCAGCGCAGGAGCATCCGAGACCTAGCTACAGACCACACGGATCAGTGCACGGCACCCCAACAACCGCCTGACATCCAGACCCCCAGCTGCTGTGACTGCGAGCAAGGGGTACGCACCGGGAGGATCTTGTCGGTGTGGGCCTCCCACGCGTCCGAGACGAGGCTGAGCGACCCCGGCTGCGGCGCCTGGCGCGAGCGGCCCCCCCGCAGCCCCCCCTCCGCCGCCGTCGTCGTCGGCGCCCGCGGAGGCGGCGTGCGGCAGCGGCGGCTTGGCGAGGAGGATCTTGGGCGGCGGCGGGGGAGGCGGGTGCTGGTGGTGGTGGCTGTGGTGGTGCGAGGCGGAGGAGGAGGAGGAGCCCCGGTCGCCGGCGAGCGGCGAAGGTCCGGCGGCCATCGCGGCTCGGCCGTCGGCGTGGGGAGTTGCGCTCTGCGCTGGCGTGCTTTGTAGGTCCAGTAGCAATAGCACGCGTGGTGTCCCAACGGAGGAGAAAAAGACCACATGGGCCTCTTCATGGGCTAAAACTTCTTTCGGCCTGCTGTCTCTTTGGCCCACGCACAGCATTTGGGCCCGATTATTATTCCTCCTGTGCGTTTGTCGAATTTTTTTATTTTTAATTTTTTTAAAAAAAATTTTACAATTCTAATTTTTTGTTTCGAAATATGACACAACTAGTCGCCCACAGTGGGCGTTATATGTGACGTGGCACAGGGCCGGCCGCCGCCGGTGCCGGCTTTTGCGGGCGGCCCCCTGCGCCCAAAAAACGCCCACGCAGTGGGCGTTTTTTGGTGGCGAGGGGGCCGCCTGCAAAAGTGCGCGCTGTTTTGTGGGCGGACCTCGGAGCAGCCAAAAAACGTCCACTGTGTGGGCGTTTTTTGGGCGCCAGGGGGCCGCTTGCAAAAGGGCGAGGCCGGCCGCGCACTTTTGAAGGCGGCCCCCTGTCGCGCAAAAAACGCCCACACAATGGGCGTTTTTTGGCCTCTGCCTATATATACCCAGCCTCCTCTTCAGATTTTCACTATATTCACTAAATTTTTCAGAAAAAAAGAAAGAGGAGAGGAGGGAGGGGAAGGAAGTAAACGGCGAAGCCCTGTCAGTTTGAGACCTCGGCTTTTAGATAAGTTTCTCATACATTACAAGTCTGTTGCTATGCATTAGTAAAATATAATGTGCACTAGAGTTGTTTAGTTTTTAGTTGACTCTGGGTAGATCTGTGAGTAGTATGTATATTAGATCTATAAATAATGATGTTAGAGCATTGCAGTTTATGTTAGAAATAATGATGTTTCTTCTATGCTTTAAACAATGGATTGCATGATTTAAAATATGACGAATATGGTATTTTCTCTGAATAGATATACTTAGGGTTTGGGAATAATGATGTTTATGCTATGCTTTAAGCAATGGATTGCATGATTTGAAATATGACGAATATCGTATTTTCTCTGAATAGATATGTTTAGGGTTTAGGGTTTAGGGTGTAGAGTTTAGGAATAATGATGTTTATGCTATGCTTTAAACAATGGATTGCATGATTTGAAATGTGACGAATATCGTATTTTCTCTGAATAGATATGTCAACCAAAGTGATGTTTCGGTTGTTCCATGGTAGTGGCACTGTCAGATATGACCCGTATGGTATAGATCTGTCTGAATTTGGGTCAACACTAAAGGGGATAGATAGGCCAGCGGAAAGAAATTTTTGGTCAGTGTGTAACTGGTTAATGAGGGTATTTCATATCAACCCAGAGGTTAACACAATAAAAGTAAATGTAGTAGTCAACCGTGGCAACGAAGAATGCTTCTGGGAATTGATGTCGGTAGATTGCACCGAAACATGAAAATGGTACGTAGAAAATACATTGCAGCGGGGCTGGGAACCCAGCATTTTCATGGAGGTACACGATAAAGACAATGCAACCTTGCAAGATGTAGAGGGTACAAGCATGGTTAGGACTGATGCTGAAATGAAAGAGGAAAACGACCGTGCTCAGCAAGGAGAAGAACAGGGACAGGATGTGCGGGAACTAGAAAGAGAAGGAGAAGCCAGTGAGCCGAGAGGCTTGGCAGATGAGGGCGAGAGGATCAACTCCATTGTTCAGGCAATGGAAAACGAAGATACGACGAATGAGGAAGTGGAGGGTGATGAATCTTCTGATGAGGAAGGATGCAATGTGAATCCGTGGCAATGGTCTAATGAAGACTTCTCTGGACTTGCTATTTCAGAGGGATACCATGTTCCATGGGAGTATAAGGAGAATGAGGTAATCGAGGGAGCGATGTACGCAGAGAAGGAAGAATTGATGGAGACAGTTAAGCATTGGGCTGTATCACTGTAGAGGGAGTTCTGGGTAGCAAAGTCCACAAAGTGTGTATATGAAGTTAAGTGTATGAGATCCAGCGATGGTTGTCCGTGTAGGGTACATGCATTCAAGGGAAAATGGAAGGATTATTGAAAAGTGTCAATAGTCACTGAGCACAACTGTCACTTGGAAGGTGTAGAGAAGTATCACAGAAACATGACATCTGCATTTATTGCTGCAGAGATATATTCAGATGTTGTGCATAATCTGGGATACGAGCCAAGGTCAATAATAAGGCATATTAAAGATAAATTCAAATACACCATTTCATATGCTAAGGCGTGGAGGGCAAAACAGAAGATTATCGAGATGAGATTTGGCACATTCAAAGCCTCATATGATAATTTACCATCTCTTCTTCAATGCATAGCCGCCAGAAATTCAGGGACATGTACAGATCTTATGACATACCTAACCATGGAGAATGACCGTGCAGTATTGGTCTTGCAACGTGCTTTCTTTGCACTAGGTGCTTGCATCAGGGCATTTATGCATTGTCGTCCAGTACTCTGTATTGACGGGACATTTCTGATAGGAAAATACAGAGGTCAGATACTAACAGCAATTGCCGTGGATGAGAACAATCAAGTTCTACCACTGGCATTCGCTTTTGTGGAGAGCGAGAATACTGATAGTTGGTACTAGTTTCTCAAGCAGGTGAATGTTAGCATTGTTGGTATGAGGCCTGGTGTATGCCTAATTCATGACCGTCACGCTGGCCTTCTTCGGGCAATTGAATATCTGAAGAACGGTGATGCAGAGATGGGATATGGTAAAGATTGGCCAGATGTTCAAAGTCGGTGGTGTATGCATCACATGAGTGCTAATTTTTACAAGCAGTTTAAGGGCAAGAGCTTGATGGATCTATTCAAGAGGCTGTGCGGACAGAATCAAGAGAAAAAATTCAACGAGCTTTGGAGGAGGTTGGACGAGCTCACAACGAAGTAAAAGGAAGAGCACTCAAGCCGATCAGCACCTGTTGGTGAGGATGGTCCAGAGGCCTTAGGACCGCTGCCCACAGATGGTCCAAACATCAGAAGGAGATCGGCATCTGCTGTGAGAAAATTTTTGCACTGGATAGAGAATGAGCCTAAGGAGAAGTGGTCTTTGCTGCATGATGTCGGCGGAGCGCGGTTCGGCATTATGACAACTAATTTGGCCGAAGTTTACAACTGGGTGATGCGTGGTGTTAGAGACCTTCCCCTGGTTGTCATTGTTGAGTTCATCCTGCATGGAACATGCAGATATTTCAGAGACCGGTACCAAGTCGCTGTCCTATCAATGCAAGTGCGAGGTGTTTTCTTCAGACATATGTTGATAAATTATCTGGAGGAAAAACATAAGAAGGCAAAGGAGCATAGAGTTATAACTCAAGGTACTAGAGAGCACCGATTTGAAATATTTTGTGCTGATAGGGCCAAGCGTGGAATATATAGAACAAGAGTTGTGCAAGAATGCATACTTAAGGAGGATGGGTATTGCGCATGCACGTGCCACAAGCCAAGACTCTACCACAAACCATGTTCCCATGTTATTGCAGCGAGCTCGGGGTGTGGAATACTTGATCGTACTTTTGTATCTCCCTATTTCACCAAGGAAGCCATATTGCATTGGTCACATGAAATTTATGGTTTTGGCATAGCGGGAAATTTTACAGGTACAGTACCGCAACCTAGCTATATTCCAGACCCAAGTAAGATCAGAGACAAGGCTGGGCGTCGAAAGACAAGACGTATTCAAAATGCCATGGATGAGTCCGAAGCAGGTGGAAGGTACAAACGTTGCAGCAAATGCGACAAGGAGGGACCTACTTACAAGAAGTGCCCGAAGGACTCAGACATGCCCACAACAGCAGAAGCCCCGCCATCAGGATCCGGATTGGATGGTACCCCGTTAACAAGGGAAGGGACAACTTCTAGGCCCACCAGGCCAAGGCGTGCACACGTGCCTCGTGGTTCGGTCGTGTAGTGATATGTAGTAAGCTTGGTTAAAATTATGTAATGTACAGTTTTTGCTTTGTTGTAACTGAAGTGAACAAATTTGTTGTTTCAACCTATCTTTAGGATGTAATGTTCTGTGATGTTCTGTATCTCTGTCTTGTATTTGAATATATTTCAGTTACATGTTGTACGTGCATTCTTTATGTTTCAATCATTTCTTGTTGTACCTTAAATTTATTGTTGTATACTTTTTCGCTTTCTGTTTGCATGTGTCATATGTGTTAACTGTGATAATGTCATGTAGGGATGGCGGACGACACACCAGAGCTGCTAGATCGAGGGATCGATCTGCACCACCGTTCGTATCGTATTACGGTGCAGAACGCCACTCTGCCCGTACTTCGACCGCGACCGTCCAGACGTCTACTTTCAGTGGACCCTCGGTTCTGTTCCAGGTATCCGTTGACTCTTCGAGGTCTCCCAATTAAGTACACATGGCTTGTTAATAACATATAATTTTTATGTGCAGGTTACGTGAGGCAGGCCTCATCCCGTTGTGTCGCCTTATGGAGGCTCGAGCTGCTGAGGCCGATGAGACGAGGAGGTGGAGGTTGACTCCGTGTGCCACCGCTTGGAGGGTGGCTTGGCGTTGACATTGGACGAGCAGCGCACCTCATACACGCGAATGCGTACGACTCTTAGATCCGTGCTGAGGGCTCTGACTTGTTGAACCTCCGACGCAGCGCCTCAAATTTCTGCACCGGCACCCGCAGCACGTCCTCCTGCACCCCAGACCAGAGGTAACTCCGTGTACCCCACCTCGTCTACCTATGTTTTTTCAATCTGGATGACTGTGTGACTTACGACTACACCTTTCACAGCGTTCTCTACGCCGTACCTTCGTTCCTCTGGAGCGGGGTCCTTGGTGCACGGAGCAGAGGCATCCAAGCACTTCACTCATGCTCCACCCAGCGCGTCGGCCCATGGTGAGGGTTCCTCCGCTCAGGGAGCAGCCTGGGGAGCCTGGCCTTCGCCCTATGGAGTGGGTACCTCATCTCAGGGTGCAGCCTGGGGAGTCTGGACTTCGCCCCATGGAGTGGGTACCTCCGCGCAGGGAGCAGCTTCGACATCGGCCTAGGGAGCCGGCACCTCGTCGCGGACCTACCGACTACCTAATGACCCCCCCCCACTGACGCACCGATCAGCGACGAGGAGGTAGAGATCGGCCCTTCACAGCTTGCAGGAGCACCTCCGCCCTACACGCAGGAGTTATCACAGATGACTCCAGTGCACCACGTCCGTGCGACTCGAGGTGTTCCACCGGATCGTCACACCTACTCGTCGGGGCACGTGCGACCGAAGAGGCCGAAGAGGGGTAGGGGGCAGGGGCAGGGACAGGCTCGGGGACAGTAGTACCCTGTACGATGTAATTACTATCTTGATGTATGATACGCACTTTTCTTTTGTCAAAATTTACCTTTTGTTATATTCTTCGTTTCCTGTCGGGGCCCTGGCGTATTGTGACGATTCTTTTGAGTACTATATCTAGAAATCCCCGTCGGTTCCTTATTCGTACCCTTTCAAACACAACTAATACATTCCAAAATAACTCGGATTGTAACATCTTTGCCCTTGACCATGAACCCTAAACCCTAAACCCTAAACCCTAAACCCTAAAAACCCTTCGCCGTTTACTTCCTTCCCCTCCCTCCTCTTCTCTTTCTTTTTTTTTGAAAAATTTAGTGAATATAATGAAAATCTGAAGAGGGGGGCTGGGTATATATAGACGGAGGCCAAAAAACACACAGTGGGCGTTTTTTGGCTGCTCTGAGGCCCGCCCGCAAAAGCCGGCACCTGCGACGGCCGGCCCTGTGCCACGTCACATATAACGCCCACACAGTGGGTATTTTTTAAAAAACGCTCACTGTGGGCGACTAGTTCTGTCATATTTCAAAAAAAAATTAGAATTGTAAATTTTTTTAAAAAAATTAAAAATATAAAAAATTCTGCGTTTGTCTGTCTCCCGGCTTCCTCCTCCACGTGTCGTCGTGGTTCCAGACAGCTCGTCTCCACGTCACCGTGGGCCCCACTCATCACTCTCGTGACGTCTCGCCGTCTCCAGAACCCCCCTTCCCTCCCAACCACCCGGAGCAGAGCAGAGCAGCAAAGGCCAAAGGCCGCACTAGCTGAAGAACAGCAGCAAGAAAGAAGCCAACATCAGGCGCCGAGAAGGGACGGGAAAGCAACCAAGGTACTACTACTATACATTTGTGTTTCTTGCCTTCCCGAAATTTTTGGCTGGTAATGCTACTGCCTCCTTGCATTTCTTCGTTCCCATTAGATCCGAAGACAAATCGGCAGTTTTAGTTTCATCTTGCGTCTACTGATCTGTATTCTTAGTACTTCGCCGCAGGTAGAAAAAAGTGTTTTCCCCCTTTCTTTCAGTTTCAGCCGTGTCGATGTCTTGTGGGTGTGGGGACGAGCTTATTTAGCACACCTGCAGGTTGAATCCACAATTGGAGCAAGTGGAAGAGATTACGATGTTTTTTTGTCAATAAAAAATACCAATTTTCAAACCTGTTTGCATTCCGCAATGTATAGGAGTGCGATTTGACCTCGCCTCTCGCCTGGATGGTTCATAGAGTGTTGTGATTAGTCTAGGAACGCACACAAAGGTGGTAGCTCCTAACTCGAAAGTTAGGAACTTACATTTGCCACAGACTCCGAATCTGTAGTGCCTACACGAGCCACACTCATTGGATTTATTAGGTCATGCATGGTGGCAGTGGTATTAATTTGACCTGTTGGCTGTTGACAGTGGCCAAATAGCATGCAATTGTCTCGAGTGTTACCCACCCTAGTGTCTCAGAAATTTGTTGGGCTTCAGTTTAGTTGTTCCTTGTAAACAGTCTGTCTTTTACACGTGAGTTCAGCAGAACGTATATTCAGCACAAAATTTGATAAGTCGCTTATTGTTGAATATGCATGTTTGACTATTTTTTTTGTTTGACATAACAAGTAAACTGGGTGCTATGAAACACATAAGAGGAATTACAGAATACCTAGTAGAAATTCAATGATACATTTCAGGCTAAACAGTACTCAGATCCAGCACAAAAACAGCATGTAACTTAGGGCCTATTTGGATTCATTATCCACAAAAGCAAAAAAAAATTCTGAAGCCTTAGGTATATCTGGAGCAGATCGCGACAGGAAAGTCAAATACAGGACCAAGTCACCTTCACCGAGATAGTAGCAGCCTTAAACCTTATCTGCCTGCTGGCACATCCATTTACCTTCGATCCAAACTTGATTTGTCGAGTATTGGTTGTTGTATCACCGTTACCAAACATGAACTTTAAGAGCAGCGTAGATCTGATCTCGACAGCAACCACAAACCTTCTTAGAGCCCCCGGTTGAGAAATCAGACCATTAAAAAGCTGGATTTCGTGAGGAACATTATGCTCGACGCCAATGAAGGAACTTAGAGATAAACTGAAACCACTTTGTACTTGAGATATAACGACTTGTATCGTGGCCTCCATTGCATACCCAATAACTGCTAAAGCCACATCAACTGCACCGGAACTGCCAATAATCCGTTGTTTGATTGGTATCCATGGTATATAAGCTTGGTCCGAGCATAGGAACGCTCCATCAATTAGCTGCGGATCATCATCCTCATGCTCCTCTCCCATCTTAATCCTCATGTCAAACTCTATTAGAACCTCAGAACCCATCAGGATACCTCTCTTAGGGCCAGTCATTTCAATGAGAGAACCCTGTTGCACGACGATGGGGTTATCCCTGCTATAATTTACAATGTAGTTAAGCATGCCATCCCTCTCGTCCCGTGCTGCTATGTATCCATATACCTGTATTGAGGAGCCATCGCTGATAGGAGGCGTGGACGACAGCAGCACCGAGAAGAATTGGAACATGAATCGTGTAGTACAGTAGACATCGGGGTGCCATCATCGGCTCTAACCGAGTCTCGCTACGGTCATTAATATCACCGGGGAAATATTCATCCAGTAGATACCTGTTATTGTATATGGCACCATCACGGTGGCTGGTACCATCTGGGATATGCGCAACACTTATATCATCCATCTCATAACAGTCATCATCAAGATCATCACTGTCAGAAAAGTCTTCCCATAGAAACTTGCTATGTGGTAGCAGACCATCAAGGCTACCATCTTGGATAACTGCAACATTTGCATCATCCACTCTGGGATTGCATTTGGTACTGCCACACGCCGATGGAATGAGCCTCCAGGGTTTATAAAAAGATCCAGGAAGACGAACCAGATCTGGATGGGCTGCTGTTGTTAACGGTGTGAATGGAGCTTCTCGTTGGACAAGCGCTGTAGGCCACCGAGGCCACCAGCACAGGCGAGGCAGCAGATGGCAGCCAACTCTACCGAGTGAACGTACCACCAACTGCATGTCGACCTACCCTTTGGTTTGGCGAGATTGGAAATGGCCGGCGGCGACTGTATTTGACCTAGGTGTGGGGAATAGTTTAGGGAGAGAGCAGTAGAGCACGAGCACCTTGACTATTTTAATTGGGGCCTTATTAGAGTACAGCCGATGAGCACGAGTTACTGGATATAATCATCCAAGCTTTACCTCCCATTTTGATGCAGCACACTTCTTTTCTTCCCCAAAACTGCCCCCTTATATTTATAGAGAGATTTTGAAACGTTTCTTTTTCTTTTTCTTTCCAAAACTGCCATAGTAACACAGAGTCATAAAAGATTTCTAAAAGGCTAAGAAGGCAAAAGAAATAGTAGACTTTTATTTCGAAACTGCGAGTTTGTATTGATAGAGATGAATAGATGATATGGAAAAAAAAAAAAAATTCTTCGAAACTGCCGGTAGGAAAACTGCAGTTGTAAAAGATATCTAGACAAACCTACGAAGGCAAAAAAAAAATTCTTATTTTAGACACTGCCAGCTTATTTTAGACATGAAACTGGCTTGTAAAGATTAAGATGATATGGAAAAGTTAAAAAAAGAGGCAAAAATAAATAAATTCTTATTTTAGACACTGTCAGCTTATTTTAGACATGAAACTGGCTTGTAAAGATTAAGATGATATGGAAAAGTTAAAAAAAGGGGATAAAGTGTGGCTGCTGGGATTCGAGCCCAGGTCTCCACGGCCACAACGTGGAATTCTCACCACTAAACTACAGCCACTTTGTGCTAACCTTGCTGTTGATTGAGATCTTAAACGAATGGTAGTATGGTACACTTGGAGCAAACTTCGGAATGTTGCATGATTATTTTAATTGGGTCCTTAGAGACAGTTAGAATTCATTATTGAAAACAAGTATTATCATGGATACTTGCATACCGCCATGGACAAAACCACATTGTATCCAAATTCCCTACTCATTTCCATGCAGCACACCTGTAGTGTAAAGGATGATGACTTTTTTTTTTTGAGCAATGTAAAGGAGGATGACTTGGGATTGGGGGCATGCTTGCTGCTGATTGCATTTTCAGTTGGATGGTGTACTTCGTGGAAGCTTGTAAATGTAAAACAAAGTTTAGTAGCCCTTTGCAAATGATATAAACATGTCTCGATGTTTCCTTATAAATATATAAACCATGCCTTATATGTGATACTTCTCTTTTTTCCTGTCTTGCATTGCGCATATTGGGATGAATACACTTGTCAGCATCCAGTAGTTTTTTATCACTTCCCTTCCCTGAACCTTCAACCTGTCTTCCCTGTATGTACGAAATTATGCAGTTTCAGCAATGTCTGCCAAGTACATCATCGCCGGTCTAGCTGCTTCGTTCGCGATCGCGTATGCTTCTGATGTCCTGGTGGCACAGAAGAAGGTTTTTGGAGGTAAGGGTCATATGATGACCTCAAGTTATCACCGCAACAACGTCCTCAATCCTCATGTTAACATTACCCGTGTTACTTATATGGTGAGCAGGTACTACGCCGAGGACGGTGGCGGACAAGGAGTGGTGGCAGGCGACAGACAAGAAGTTCCAGGCATGGCCTCGCACCGCTGGCCCGCCGGTGGTCATGAACCCCATCAGCCGCCAGAACTTCATCGTCAAGGATCTTAAGCCCTGAAGAGGTATGGTGTTCATTAAAGTTCTCAAATTTCAAATGTATGCTGGGCGTTGCCTTTCTGCTGTTACTACAATAGCTGATGGTTGGTTCAATCCTCGTTTCACCTTTGTGTTGAAGGTTCTGCCTCTGACGGACCAGACTGAAGCGTTGGTCACAGCTGTAGTCTTGTAGGCTTGTAGCTGCAATAAGCTTACTCCTGAACCACTGCCTGTTCTGAATAAACAGTGCCAAGTCCTGTGAGCACTGATCTGTGTTGGTGCTGAATAAGGAATATGTGCCTTGTCTGATGCAAAAGATTTGGGGTCACCTCTTTCAACCCCAGGCTTCTAGAGACCCTTTCTGTATGTGAGGAACAACACTGCGATTTTCTCTCGATGCGATTCTTCAGTGCTTTGTCGAGCTCAAGATTCGGTGATCTGCTACGAGGCGAGCTGGCGAGGGTGGGTGACACAGCTGTAAAATCGTGTAGGAGTTGTAGCCCCAAAACCTGAGCCGTCACGCCCGGTCTGAACATTTTACAGCCTGTCGGTCCTCCAGCTGCCGAAAGGGACCCTGTCGGCCCCCCAGGGTCCACACAAGTAGGGACCGTCCCGGCTCGATCTCCTCCCTCCGCGCGCGCACCCACCGCCGAAGCTTCGCCACGTCGCCGGAACCCTAGACAACGAGGCCGCCGGCTACGTCTTCCAAAGAAGCCGGCCGCTCCGCCTCGACATCCACGGTAAGCGAGGTCCGACCTGCTCCGGACATCGGCTCACCCTGCTTCCCCTTTGCACCGGATACCGGACGTCGTCCCCGTGCCTGCTACCCACGTCGATCGATCGCACGCCGCTACTTCGCTTCGCCGGACCAAGATGTTACCAAGCAAGAGGGGTGCTGATAATGGCATCACCCAATTCCCAAACAAGAACAGAAGGAGCTGCACTTGTCACTTACCTGAGAACAGCAGTCAAGGAATCTGGAGCCAGCTGGGCGAACAAGTCGCATCGAATCTGTCAACAAGAAGTGTCGCCTTACTACTCGTTTTCACGACCAACAATGGAGGACGCAGAATACTGAAGGATCAGTTATGTGGCGTAGCCATAGAACGACAGAGCGACGCAACGAGGTTCGTGACATCTGGAGAATTGGTCAAGGTTTTACGACAGCGCAGCAGTATGGAAATTAGTGAGATCGAAGTACACTGTGAAGGGAACGCTATCGCCGTGGGACATCTGGAAGAACATGATTCTGAGTGTGAGCTTGCTGTCGTCCAAGTGAAATCCTCCCTAGATGTTTGCTGTCAGCGAGGCTCACGCATGTCAGCGTGTCAACATTCAGACTGCTTGCTTTCTCCAACTCAGGATTGATTCGGTGATCTGCTGCTACTCGACCGGTGGATCGGAGGGGATGACACAATTGTCGTCAGGCAGGTAGGCGTGCGTGGCTGAAAGAAAAGACATCTGAAGTCGAAATCACTCAAAATGAAGAACAGAAGCGGCCGAAGCGTTGCGCGGCGTGGGTGCTGGACCAGGAGACGGACGTGTTCGTCCCGGCCGACGAGGCGTCCGGCGACGGGGGCCCCGCGATAGGACCCTGTGGGCCCTCCAGCGACCGACAGGCGCCCTATGAAGAACAGAAGAAGCTACTGTGAGTTTCAGTAGGCAAGTTGCACTGGTTGCAACAACTGTCTGTGACTGCGTTTCTCGATGCGCTTCTTGAGTGACGCGCAGGTATGTCAGCGTGTCATTCAGAAACGCACGCTGCTTTCTCGAGTTCAAGATTCGGTGATCTGCTGCTAGGTGAGGCGTGGGATGACACAGCTGTAAAATTGTCGTCAGGCAGGAGACGTGCGTGACTGGAAACAAAAATCATCTGATCTTCATCGTATCCTAGAAAAACAATAATAACGATGCGTGGTTAACAAGTCTTAATAACTTTCTTAAACTTAGCAGCAATACATCAAAATTTATTAAGTCTAGACAGGTTTATACAGATTATGTCCTTCAATATCTAGTACTCATTGCACTCAAAATAAATACATAGAAAATAGTATCAATTTCTAATTATTTCTATTTTATTAGGTATTATAAAAGTATATTTTACGATCGATGATATTTACTTTTTATTGTTTGATTAATTGGCTCCTCTAGAAATAACATTATTTTTATATAATTTTGGAAAAAATAAAAAAAATCTAATATCAATAAAGTAAATCTTTTAGCATTAAAGAAATCCTATAAGTTCAGCAGACTCCAGGTAACACCTCTGCTAGTGACGAAGAGATAAAAAAAAAAAACTCTGCTAGTGACGTGTTGGAAGAAGAGAGAAGGAAGAAGCAGATAGATAGAGAGAGAAGCAGGCACATTCGCTGACTTGATGTGCAGACATCGGGTGGGCGGTGGCACGCAGCGTAGCGCCTAGGCACCCGTAGCCGTCCTCCTTCCTCTCAACATGCTTTGTTTCTTCCACTGACCGACCAGGACCAGCACATGCCTGCGCGGCTGCGCCGCCGCCCCTCGCCCTATAAAACTGCCACGCCCGGGGCCGGCTCCCCTCCGTGTTGCCACGCCATTGCCCACCTCCTTCTGCAGTCTGCACACGTCGCCATCCGCACGCAGCATCTAGAGCAGGGAAGGGTTAATAAAGGTTAAAAGGACTGTACGGACAACCCCTTCGTGCTCCCTGATCTGTTCCTTCGCTGATCAAAAGTCCGTGTTCAGTAGTAAGTACATAGCACCTGCTTCAGCTTGCGTCCATGGCCACGAGAGCGCTTGCCACCGCCGTGCGGCCGGGCTCGCCGCTCTCTCTTCCTCGCGCTCCTGCTGCAGGTAACTGTTAGGTTGATCTCCTACCAGGATGGCCCAACGGTCACTTGGGCCTTGACCTCACGCCCTGATCGGCGGCGTCCAGCCCATAGGACGGCTGGTGGGCCTCCGTCGCGCAGTGCCTATAAAGAGGAGGTGGGGGCCACTAGCTCACAGTACGAGGTTCACTGCAGCCGTCACTCCCCACCGTCCTAACCCTAATCCGATCCAGAGGGAGGCGGTGCCAGCGACGGAAAGACCCACCGGCATTCGCGTCTTCCCCAATCGTCGCTGCCCTAGCGTAGAGGATTGTCGACAAGACGAACAACTACATCGAGCCCATCGGTATGGTTTACCTCTCTCTCTCTCTCCCTCTACTCTCTAGTAGATGAACTAGGTTGAATGTTATCCACCCTACACGATGAATCACCTGAGATGGTCCTACCTAGTCGATCCGTATGATATCACAATGGTATCAGAGCTTGGTTCTAGGGGTGTGGATCCAGTTTTGGGAAATCAAAACCCTAACACCAGTTAGAGAAATGGAATCGAATCCTTTCGGTAAGGAGAAAGAAATCATTTTTGGAATCGAGAAAAGAAAGAAGATGAACAGAGTTCATCATGAAACTCTAAACCTAGAAATCAAGAACACAACAGAAATCGAAAAGGAGGGGATTCGTTTTCTCCCGATGAACAAGAATCCTAACCCTAAAGAACGGATCGGGGACAGGGAGACTTACCTGGTGTTGACACCGTTTTTTGACACGTGTCAATATAAGCCGAAAACTGTGCCGATCGGCAAGGGAATGGTTATTCTCCAGCATTGCTTCTGAGTTGCCGATGGATGATTGCCGATAAAGGACAGGTTAATCTCGTACATTACCGATGAAGCCAGAGGGC
Organism: Bothriochloa decipiens; assembly: GCA_023333625.1. NCBI lineage: Eukaryota > Viridiplantae > Streptophyta > Magnoliopsida > Poales > Poaceae > Bothriochloa > Bothriochloa decipiens. Next base: position 4,315,995 of record CM041644.1, read on the forward strand.
T